>OFHS01003537.1:0-16662 GCA_900245855.1 Calvadosia cruxmelitensis | reverse complement strand
GCGGAGTTGGTCAAGGATGTTTCAACAAAATCTGTCAGGTGATCGTCAATGAACCACTCGTCCGATGTGAGTCATCTTCTGAGTGCGGAGTTGGTCAACGATGTTTCAACAAAATCTGCCAGGCGATCGTGAACGCCCCTCTTGCACGGTGTGTGCGCCGATTCCATTGCGGTGCGGGGCACGTGTGTGCTGGTGGCTTCTGCCGATTGGCTGAAGAGAACGCTCTGCACTGAATGAAGGCACTATTTGTACTGTTCAGAGTTCGAATCTATTGGCAATTATAAAATGGAAGTGAAAACTGTTTTTCTTCGTTGTGCTGGCTAGCGTGTTCGTGGCTTGTGATGCTGCTCTGAACGAAGCAGCCTTATCTCTATTTCCAATAGCTACGTGTCCAATAGCTACAACTCTGACAGATGGGAAAGACGCATTGTGTTAGTGAAACGAATGAATGAATGAATGAATGAATGAATGTCACTTTATTCAACGAGGGTAGCCCAATAAGCCAATGGCTTGTCTCCCTTGGGGTCCTCGACAATTAAAACCACAGATGACAACGAATATATGTGTTGGCTGACCCGGGAGTCGAACCCGGTACGCCTGACTGGCAGCTACACGCACTAGCCTCTAGACCACACAGACACATTACCCGACAGCCGCTTCGGATTTCATAATGCCCCCGGAGTAGAACATTGCTCTTCAGGTTAATTGGGTACGCCGCCATTGTTGAATTGTTAAATTGCCTGGGGACGAGCCACAAATGGGACATGAGCCATAAGAAGGACATAAGAGAGCTTCTATTTAATAGTAAGTTAACTTGATCAATCTTCTGGATCTTTCAACTTTAATCGATACAGTTGCGTTTGGCAAGGAATGAAACATAGATTTCAAATTGTTCAGCCATGCATCTACCATTCCATCTATTTATCAGCACATTAAAGCTGAATTGATCTTTATTTCGCCCAAATTCTAAGGCAGATAAGTCTAGTATCAAAATACAATGTTGGTTTTACAATGTACAGTAAGTTAATTCATACAAATTGGTTTACATATTTTCTTTATTTTTGACGTCCAGGCTGAATTTTCAGTTCTGATCGTCATTTAATCTGAGAAATCCGATAAGCTTAGAAAGATTTTTTGCAAGGAGCAGATATACCATCTGAAGTCATGTGATCTGATGATATAACTCCATGCCTCAGCGCCATGTCACGGCAGGGGCACTGGGGGCGGGGGCAAGAGAGAGAGAGAGCACGTCACTCACTCTGACGCGTGAGTGAGGAGGATCTGCTATCTTCATCGTGTAGTGCTCCTTGGAACTCTGCCATCCCTCCCTGTCTTGGGTCCAGCAGCATGTCTATATCAGCTGTCTATATCCATCTTATCACGCTCTGCTGAGGCATGCCCTTGGTTACCACTGGCCTAACATCATAGCCACCGCTGAATGGAGACGTATGACACCGTCAGGGTCTGCTGTTGTCCGATCAAAGAGACTCGGGTTTGTAGGCCATTTCGTGAGATCTGAATTTGTTAGCAAAGGGTAAAAAGTAAGACTACAAGACAGCCAGTCCAACGGGTAATTAGAGTAATATTCAGCAACTAAATAAGATTGGTCACACCACTACGTCTCAGAGGGGACTACTTCCCCTACGAGACACACAGGGATAAATTCTGATCCCGATGCTGTTGAGTACATCTATTTATATCTCTACAAAAACCAGTTGCATATCTGTTGGCTTGATATGCTGTTCCGAGTTCCGTTCCGACCGTAGCTTCTCCTCGTGAAAATATACGCATTTTATGTCTATGACTAGCGGCTACGCCGCCAGGGCCAATGGCAGGACTCAGCATAATGCATCTCAGTCTATCAGGTTGAGGGTGAATAAGATGGACGAATAATAAGAGATATATTTTCATAATTCGCTTCACTGAAGCAGATACATTGTTTGTAATCTGTTAGCATTACAGTTTTTACTTATTTAAATTGATGTAATTATGGTACATTAGTAGAACATTTAACGGTCATTGTCATTTATAAATCTCATGTAATCGTCGATATTTGAGCAGTCCATGATATGATAACGATCTTGAGCTGACAGGCCACATTCCTTGCAAAGACAATCGTCCTTCGGTGAATGGTAAGCCAGGCTATGACATAGTAAATGATGAAACCCATGAACTGACAATCTGGTGTTGAAGTGTCTGTTGGTGCGCTTGGCTGCTTTCCATCCAGACGAGGTAAAAGCTGGTGCAAGAAGATATCCTGCGTCTGCTAGTGACTTGGACGAATGATAACGCACCTATACGGCGGGCTTCGCCCGCTTTTTCTCTCTCTCTCTATTTTGCCTCGTAGCAGGTAATGTCTACTACACAGTATTGTATTTATAATGAAGTTGTCCTAAGGGAAACTTCTCAGAAATGAAGCAATGACATCATGGGAGCCATTTGGCACATACCCCAAGGCTACAAGATCTACAAAGTAAGCATGTACTCCACGGTTAGGAGGCTCGCTGTTTGACTTGCGGATGAAAAAACTGTGCAATTCAGCCATGCTCCGTGTTTTCATATGCACACATTGGTTTCCGCAAAAGACGAGGTCAGTTTACAAGTCCGCGGTCTCTTTTCGTTGTGTTTTGCACAGCTTTTCAACATTGATTTGCCTGCGCCCAAACGTCTTGGCGTCAAAACGATCAGACGCCAAAACGTCTGCGCCGAAACGTGACGTACCGGAAGCCAGGGTGACATCTTTCGGTCTCGCAGCTTGATCACGTGAGGACAAAACTATTGTTCCGTGCACGCAGCAATAATAAATGGCGAAGAAACACAGCAAAATGGCGAAGCTGCGATGAAAACGTCAATTTTAAACGGGAAAAGCTACGCCGCTGTCGAGAAGGAGAGCATGCAATTGCTCCCATTAAGAGAAGACGGCCTTCCTGTTGCGACTTTTGTAAAAGGGAAGTGTGGAAAAGTAAAGATATCGGCGGAGAAGAGCTCAACGGAGGACGCATTTCGAGGGCACTTACAGACCCACAGACACACAGACAGACAGACCGACAGACAGACAACATAGCGCGTTTAGTATTATGGGACTAGCGGCTACGCCGCCAGGGCCAATGGCAGGACTCAGCATAATGCATCTCAGTCTATCAGGTTAAGGGTGAATAAGATGGACGAATGATAACGCACCTATACGGCGGGCTTCGCCCGCCTTTTCTCTCTCTTTTGCCTCGTAGCAGGTAATACACAGTATTATATTTATAATGAAGTTGGCCTAAGGGAACCTACTCACAAATGAAGCAATGACATAATGGGGGCCATTTGACACATACCCCAAGGCTACAAGATCTACAAAGTAAGCATGTACTCCACGGTTAGGAGGATCGCGGTTTGACTTGCGGATGAAAAAACATGTAATTCAGCCATGCTCCGTGTTCAGGGCACTTACAGACCCTTCCTTCTCCTTCCTACCTTTCCTTTGCCGCTCACGGCAACTGGAGCTTCATTAATTAGGAGCCTGGTCATGCTTTCCCTCTTCGCTGATGCGAACGCTTGTGTGAGGCAAGCCCACTTCCCGAGCCACAGGTCTTCCCGCATAAGTCTTACAGACCCACGGACACACAGACAAACAGACCGACACACCGACATTGCATGGGGTGGAACAATGCACCCAGGACAACGCAGACGTGGGTGAGAGTCTGAGAGAATGATTTTCCTTGTGCACGCATTTTATACTAACAAATATCGGCTACGCCGCCAGGGCCAATGGCAGGACTCAGCATAATGCATCTCAGTCTATCAGGCTGAGGGTGAATAAGATGGACGAATGATAACGCACCTATACGGCGGGCTTCGCCCGCCTTTTCCCTCTCTCTACTTTGCCTCGTAGCAGGTAATGTCCACCACACAGTATTGTATTTATAATGAAGTTGTCTTCTTCATCAGTTTTGTAATGCGTCTCTCTTCAAATTTCCGAACACCTTCTGTGACGGCATTGTACCACGCTGATCTATCAGCTGCCTGGAGTTCCCATGAATCTTGGCTTATACCTAGTTCTGCCAAGTATCGCCTCAAGATATCTTTATACCTTAACTTCTGACCGCCTGGCCTCCTAGTGGCATTGGGCAGTTGCCCATAGAAGACTTGCTTTGGTAAGCGGTTACTATTTTGCCTTACAACATGTCCAATCCATTTTAACTGGTGTTGCATAATTCGCGCTTCTATGCCCATCTGCTGGGCCCTGTCCAAGATCTCGTAGTTCGTGATTCGGTCTTTCCACGAGATGCCTAGAATCCGGCGCAAACATCGGATGTGGAACTGTTCTAGTTGGGAAATGTTCTTTCTATAAAGCAGCCAGCTTTGGCAGCGGTACAAGAGGGTTGAAACAACGATGGCATTGTATACGGCAACTTTTGTGGTGTTTTTTATGCCGTGCTGACTCCAGACTCGTTGGTGAAGTTTCCCGAAAGCAGCTCCAGCTTTCTGAATTCGTGAAGTAATGTCGCGGTCAGATAATCCATCTGAAGATATTATGCTGCCCAAGTACGTGAATGCTGCTACTTGATGAAGTTTTTGGCCATTGATTGAGATGACTCTTGGTTTGATGCAAGATTTTGGAGCTGGTTGGTACAGCAATTCCGTTTTGCCAATGTTGATTTGGAGGCCGAAGTTAGTGGCCACCTGATGGAATGTGTCAACGATCTGTTGCATTTCTTCTGCTGAATGCGAAATGAGTGCGCAATCGTCAGCAAACAGCAATTCCCTGATCGGTGCCAGGTTTGACTTTGTTTTGAATTGGAAACGACGGATGTTGAAAAATTTACCATCCATTCTGAACTGAACACTTACTCCATGATCATCCAATCTATGTGAGAGCTCTTCTAGCATTGCAGCTAGGTAGAGCGCAAACAGTGTCGGGGCTAGAACACAGCCCTGCTTAACGCCGGTGTGAACACTAAAGCTTTCTGAAAATTCACCGTCGGCAATGATTCGTGCCGTCATGTCATCGTGGAATTGTCGGACCAAACTCACAAATTTTGGTGGAGCACCATATTTGGAGAGAACTGTCCACAGCGCTTCCCTGTTGGCTGAATCGAAAGCCTTTGTGAGGTCGATGAAAACGGCATAGAGAGGTAGACGATGTTCTTTGCACTTCTCTTGAATTTGCCGAAGCGTGAATATCATATGGGTTGTGCTACGACCAGGTCGGAAACCGCATTGGCTTTCAGGAAGCGAGTTTTCGGAAATGGAATCAGACAGTCGTTTCAGCAGAGTTCTGGCAATGATTTTGCCTGCTACAACAAGCAATGATATACCTCTGTGATTTCCGCACACGGCCGGGTCACCCTTTCGTTTGTAGATAGTAACGATGGGTACTTACAGACCCACAGACAGACAGACACACACAGACCGACAGACAGACGACATAGCGCGTTTAATATTATGAGAATTGCAACTCAATGCCTCAGCGTCATGTCACGGCAGGGGCACTGGGGGCGGGGGCAAAAGAGAGCACCTCACTCACTCTGACGCGTGCTCTGACGTCATGACCTCTCTCGAACAGACAGCTGAACAAAATGGCGGCGTGATACTAGTGGGACCTCGTGGAGTTCGTTAAGAAGACAGTAAGATGCAGGTTTCTGAAAGCAATAACATCAAGGTATACAACCTATCTAGCGGAAAGTCTCTTCCTGAATGGCTTTCAGAGCGTAAAAGGCGCCAGTTGCTAAAGAAAGACGTGGACGTCCGTCGTCGCATTGAGCTGATCCAAGGCTTCGACATGCCTACTGCATCAACGAACGTGGCTGTCTCGAAGGACGGACAATACGTCATGGCGACAGGCGTCTATAAGCCAAGAATACGATGCTATGACGTCTCACAGCTCTCGCTCAAATTTGAACGTTGCTTCGACGCGGATGTTATCAAATTCGATGTTTTGTCCGAAGATTACTCTAAGATGGTATTCTTACAGTCAGACAGATACGTCGAGTTTCATGCACAATATGGCCGTTATTATCGGACAAGAATGCCTAAATTCGGTCGTGACTTGGCTTATCATTACCCTTCCTGTGACCTCTTCCTGGTTGGAGGAGGATCAGATGTCTACAGACTAAATCTCGAGCAGGGTCGCTTTCTTCAACCCTTCACAGCCCCAGCAGCGCACGAGCTAAATGTTTGCGAAGTCAATCCGGAACACCAGCTGCTGGCTGTCGGCTCAAACGACGGAAAACTGGGCTGCTTTGATCCGAGGGCCAAAAATGAGATTGGCTGTCTTGATATTGGTTTGTATGGGGTCAATCAGCTGAAGACTGCTGAAGTGCCATCCGTGACTGCCTTGAAGTTTAATGACGCACTGCATTATGGGGTTGGCCTGAGCACTGGGCACGTGCTGTTGTACGATCTAAGATCCCCAAAGCCATTGCTTGTAAAGGACCATTTCTACTGTCAACCTATAAGGAGCATTCTTTTTCACAAGGCCAGTGGCAATGCCGTCACTGCAGATGAGAAGGTTATTAAGATCTGGAACCAAGAGACAGGGGAAACATTTACCACCATTGAGCCGAACTCAAAAATTAATGACATCTGCCTCTATCCAGATTCAGGACTGCTATTTGGGGCGAACGAAGGACAGAAAATGCTGACTTTTTATATTCCTTCCCTCGGGTCTGCACCACGATGGTGTTCGTTCTTAGACAACTTAACAGAAGAGTTGGAGGAAAGCAAAGAAGTTTTAATGTATGACGACTATAAATTTGTCACAAAGCAGGAACTCCACAGCCTTGGTTTGCAAGATCTGGTCGGAACAAACCTGCTGAGGGCTTACATGCATGGCTTTTTCATGGATGTCCGCTTATATCACAAGGCAAAGTCAATTGTCGACCCGTTTGCATTTGATGAGTACAAGAAGAGTAAAATCAAGCAGAAAATCGAAGGAGCGAGAGAAAGTAGAGTGAAGTTAAAAAAGCTGCCGCGCATAAATCGCTTCCTCGCTGAGAAACTAATTGACGAAAAGAAGCATGCCAAGGAGAGCAAGATGGCCACTTCTCAACTGTACGAGAACCCGATAGCTGACAACCGCTTTGGAGCACTTTTTAATGACCCAAATTTCCAAATTGACCAAGACAGCGAGGAATTTCAACACCTGCATCCGGTTCTGTCAAAGCAAGATCGATCGAGGAAAAAGAAGCTGGCCAAACATTCAGCTGGCCAAAATGAAAACGATGACTCTTCTAGCTCAGATGAAGACATTTGGAAAGAAGTCAAAGAGATGAAGCGTAAGAAGAAGAAAGACGCCGTTGGTAAGGCGGATGATCCTAAATTCTATGAATTGAAAGTTGGTCAAGAATATGCATCACAATTACCAAGTAGAACTAGCGCTCCCACAGTTGCCAAGGCGATGTCATTCGGGCAAATCCTGTCAGAGGACAACAAGCAGGACACACGTCTTTGTCATGTCAGCAAAACGTCTCTTGGTAACAAAGAGATTGTGTTTGTACCTGAGAAATCTGCTGATGTAACGTCAAGATTGGACAGGATGGCAGAACACAAACGTGAGCGTCGTTCATTGCGCCGGTCGGCAGGAGACCTAACTTCTAAAAAGGGAAAAACTGCTGTGTTTTGGAAAGGACGACGTGTCAAGTAAACTGATGTCTGCAAGTCTTGCCATGTAAGCTGTCACGGAGGACATCTAAGTGAAGTAACAATGGTCTTAGGTCCCTCTTTGTTTGTTTATTATCAAACAGGCAAAATGAATGCCAAGAGAGCAATGGAATGTGTTGCGGCAACAAAGGAGATTAAATGAACGTTAATTAGGATGAATCACCTAAGCGCTTAATTTAGGGGGATTTCAGGAGCACTGCTTCCCTGAAAGTATTTAATTTAGGGGTGCAAAGATGTTATTTCTTTGATTTTTAGAACAAAACTCCTAATGATATTTTTGACTGAAATCTGCATCTGAAGTTACATTTTATGTAAATGAGAACTACTCTGACATGAACACACAGAAAAGAAGTTTCTTTTTGGTGAAGGTGGCTGAGGCGTCATTGATGATCCCACATGTCACAGGGTCTTGTCTGCTTTGTGTCATAATCCCATATTAAACATCCAATAATAATGTCATTCCTGTTACAGTCCATGCAGGTATGAAATATCGATGGAATGACTGGGCTTTTACAGGTACCCTTGTTTGACAAGCCATGGGACATAATTCCTAAAATCTTACACTATCAGCTGATTGAGCGACAAAGGCAAAAGGAAGCACAACATATTGATGGACACCTCTTTGAATACAATTTTCTTTTGCATTCAGATTCGCTAAACCAGACCAACAGAGAGAAGTACTTAGAGATAGCTTATTACGATTGGCTGCTACTCCAACCTCAAATGTTAGGTAGGTGTTGAATGTCTTCATCTGGTAGCAAGTCAAATGGAGAGTATGACGAGGCAACACGCCATTACCCTGCATTGCATACTTAAACATTATGAAGAGTTGAAATGAAAAGAGTGAGAAGGTATAGTAAAACAATGAGAGTGGACAGACATTTTTATAGAAATCTGCAAATTTCAAGGTGTGAAAAGTAATGCAACAACAGGAATAATTTCACGTTGGTTACAGTCTTTGTTCGCCAAAGCGCTGTGACGATGCCAATTAGGCAAACACAGTTATACTCTTGCCCGGTGTAAGATATTGAAGGGTCCATACAAGTGCAGCTGTTTGGACATCGACAGGAAGAATGTATTTCCACTGTTCAAAGCCAGAACTAGAGGGGGATACCCAACAAGGCATCCCCTCTCAGCAAATGGAGGGGGATGACCCCATCTTGCCGGCATCATTACTTCTGCAGGATCTTCACTCGAAATAAAACAAATAATACAAAACTATACAATGCAAAAACTATCATTATTAATTTATCAAATTACAGCACTTTGGACCTAATTACAATTTCACAAAGCGTGACAGCAGTGAGGTACATCTCTTCAATGCCTCTGTGAAATTGATCTTTCATTGCGAGAAGGGTCAAAGGACTAGTCTATGCCAGGGGGATCCAGTCCGTAGCAATAGCGGTGAGCCATGTCTCGATAGGTGTTCTCCTGCTGCACACTCTAATTGTAAACACAAAACAAAAGCGGTGTAAATTAGCTGATGATACAATCATGTTCATAATGATTGCAGTATAGAACATTGAATTAAATAAGACGCAAACAGGACAACTTAGCTGTCATTAAATTTCATGAAAACAAGCGTTGGCAGACTTAACAGATCAAATTAGGGCTAGTTGAGTTTGTCAGATATAAGAAACAAAAGCTACATAATGATGGAGGGATGGGCGCATACCATAGACGATGTCCTGCACTTGAAAAGGCAAAATTCAAATGTGTCCTTGATATTCATCAGTGCCTTTGCTTGCTTAGTCTTGGCATGCTCCATGACACGTTTCAAGATGATAATCTGCAAGATCAGAAGCAGTGCTACAAATAAGGTCAGTCTAGCTACCAACTGAGGTTATTCGGTAGCTTAACCCGCCTCAAGCTTTTTTAAGTATATCGATAACATTTTGCAAAACCTGTAATTCATTACCCTGAACATTCCAGTGCTGCATGATTGCATCGGCAGAAATACTCAACAGCCCACAAAAACTATGAGGCTCCATAGAAGACTAAAGCAAATATGATCTTTTACTTGTGATTAAATCAAAGTTTAGGGGCTGGAAGGTAAGTGCATATTCTTAATTATAATTAGAAACTACAAATTGTAATATGAAGTGTTTTCTTTTACCAGCAATTGCCTGCTCTAACAAATTGGGACTTGCAAGAGGGGTAGAGGTTGCTTCAAAAATGTAAATTGTCTAACAGAAGTCCAGTAGTCTTAGAGGCAGTGATCAGAATTGCCCTAACCACACACAACTGCAAGTTATGTTGCACAGATAACAATTCCAATGTTGATGAGATTGAAATAGATATTCATGTATTCAATGGTTTATTCTTGAACATTTGGTTTTGCTATCACCAGTTCAAATGAAATAGAAATGATTGGTGTGGCTGAGATCAGCTGGTTCTTTTCTGGTACGTACCTGTCACCGCTGTCAGTTTATACAATGATACAAGGTATGATTATACTGGGTGACATGCGGCAGTGGCATTCTTACGTGTTGGGGGTTCAGGCAGCAAGATACGCAATGCTCAAAATCTTCACAGCATCGATTGGCTTTGCACTTGAGGCAGTTGAAACGCTGCGTTGCATTACCAACACGATCACAGCAGCCTCCGTTTGAAACAGCCTCTTCCAATGCGCAAACATACCCTAACAGAGAGCCAATCAGTACCATCATCAGCAACAGCAACGGCAGCAACAATAAAAGCACAAACAGTTGCATTTCATCTGATGCGACGCTTAACGTGATGGTTATCACAGTCATAGAGCAGAACTAAATTCAAATGTGATGCTCAATAGAATGCGACAATTGAGGTGCGGATTATAATGCCAAGATAACCAAAGCTTGTGACTGTTTGAGTGTTTGTTTACTGTGTACTATTGTCGTCTGCAAATGATCGCAGTGTGTAGAACACAACAAGTACCATCTGGCCGATGGGAAACAGCAGCTTACACTGCATCACCTTGCTCGTCGGCCAGTCTCTTTGGTCCTTGGATGGTGTTGCGGCAATGTCCAGGAGATGATTTATTTGAGAAGTTAATCCAGACAAAACTTCCTAATGAAGACAGCGTTGCCACGTCATAGTAGGTGCTAGGTCTAGGAGTTCTCTGCAACAATGCGAAGAGCAGAAGATTAAGAGCAATCAATTTAATAGCTCAAGTAGTCAAGTCAAAGCAATCTATCTACTGTCCGACAAAGCCATTCAATTTTAAACTAGCCAATTAACAAATCTGATAGATCTGACTAGATCTAGTTTAAAATGTGATCAGTGGGAAAAAGGGGTGCAAATCCGCCAAACTTTTGATATCTCAAGACGCCGTACTTGTAAGAGCATGTTTGATGTGTAGATTGGCTATCGGCGCAAATAGCGCATTTTTCTCCATTGTCAAGCGAGTGCAAAAAGCGGTCCATCACAATACCAAAGCAAACATCAAGATATCTAGCCCTTCATAATTTGGAAATTCATGATTCAAACTAAAGCTGTTTTTCAAAAGTCCCAAAATTTTGCAGAAATGCAAATGTGATCGGCTTCATCTTGTGGTCAGTCAAGTTGCTTTAGATATCGCAGAGGGATCATTGAAGCACATAATTATGCAATCTGTGATGTCTCAACAGATCCTGGCAGATAAAACAATCACGGCAATACTAGTGCCGCAGCCAGCTACCAGATGTTGGTGCTGCTTAGAGCTGGGTCGATTGTGAATTTTACACTATCGATTAATCGACTCAAAAATCGACAAACTATCGATGCATCGGACCATACAGAGGCCTTTTTTCCATGTCCTATTGTCATAGTTTGCCTTTGTAAAGTCATCGTAATTATCTTCTGGTTCGATGACTTCTTTGCTTTATGCATTTTTGTCTGCTCTTTAATGAGCGAGAAGGTAATTGTAAACTGAATAATGGTGTCTAGTCCTTTGAAAGGCATCAATAGAAGCACATCTTTTGTGATATCGATGAAACGATTTGAACTGGACAATCCATTGCCAAAAAGCAATCGATTAATCGATGCATTGGACCCAGCTCTAGTGCTGCTCAACAATTTCCAGCCGCAAATAGCGCAAGGCCCAAATCAACCAATCAAAGCACATCAGAAGATACATCACTCCTGCTGGCTGAAATGAGCAGGACTGGAGCTATTTAATGTCGTTAGTGAATTCGTAGGGCCTCCGGAAGGCAAAAGTGACCTGGTTTCAACCTACTGAAGACAAGATAAATTTACCGTCAGGATTTTGAAGATGTGACTACAGTTGTTGTTGTTGTTGTTGTTGTTGTTGTTGTTGAGTAGCCTCATTCCTCCAAATTTCTCAATATCGTTTACATAGTTGTGTGAAGACCAAGAAATGCCGCCGCTCTGCCCGGATTCTTTCACAATTGAAATCGGTGAAAGTCAAATCCGTAGGGTTAGTCGGGTAATTAAAGAGATGAACCGTGTCATGCAGGGAAGTGTTGCATAATGGACATACTGGCATACATTAGGATGATGATAATGATGATAGGAGTTTATTTCTCATATTGGCCAATAATCAGTACAATGTTTGAACTAGAATTAATTTACATGTGACTATACGCTTCTATATACAATGAGACTACCGATTCTTAAGGCAAGAGGAGTTGTGTCGGGATGTAGACGGTGTTCATAGGCCTTTAATTGAGCATGGAGCAAACCCAGATCGTAGTTGGGCCAGTCTACATTGAGTCTCGCGTGGCTAATCCATTTTGGTCGTTGATATTTTCGGAGGGTGACTGTTCAAAACTCGGTTTGGTTCGCATTCAGCTATCGACTTAGAAACTGTACCGGAATGGATTCTGTGGACAGATTTCTTGAATTCTCTCTCAGATGCAACTCCTTGTTCATTCAAGGTGATGAAAAACATAAGTGGCGGTGGTTCAGGCTCCAGGTGCTTCCTGCATGGATGGTCTTGTCTGTAGCATCCAGCCAAATATTGCTTCAAAAGCAACTGGGCGTGTTCGTGAAGGGGAAGCACCTTGGTTTCCTGATGGAGGTGATCGATTCCGATCATCCTGTGACAGCCAGTTGCGACTCTGAGGGCTTCATTCTGCACCCGTTGTAAGGAATTCTAAATAGAACTGGACTCTATGGTGTTAGACCAAATGGGCGTGCAATACTTGAGTACACTTCTGACTGTAGCTTTGTAGGCGGTCACAATCGATTCTTTGCTTTGGCCCCAGTTCGTTCCCGCCAGAGATTTGAGTACGTTCACACGTTTCTTTGCTTTGTCAACTGTTCTCTTGATGGGATGGGAGGAGATATACATTGAATCGTGATGTACGCCGAGCAGCTTTGGACTCCTCTCTACGGGCACATCCACACCATCCAAGGGTATTTCAGGTCGATCCTTGACTTGTTTTGTTCATGGAATGAAGAGGGTTATTGATGATTTTTCAGGAGACACTATCAAACCTCGTTCATGTAGGTATTCAAGAACGATAGGAGAGAAGTCATTTATCGCATTGGCACAAGACTGAACGTTGGGGCCCATAGAGTAAATTGATATGTCATCAGTGTATTGTAACAGCCAAACAGGGCTGTAAAATTACTCACACATCAGTAATTAATTCACTACCAAAATTACTTAGATTAGAAAGTAATTAATTCCTGGTGTCAATTACTTGAAATAAAAAGTAGTTTATTACTAGCTAAAAATTACATGAAAAGAAAAGTAATTTGCATTCAAATTACTAATTACTTCTTCTTTTAAAAAATTCGCAACAAAATGGGTATTTAACTTTTTACAATAATCACAGTTGCAAATTGTTACAAGACAGGCCAACTGCCTTTTGGAGTCAAAATTCTGTTCCCAAGTTTAGCTTTCCATCGTGTGAGTATAGCTTCTGACTAATATTGTGTATAGACCTTTGCAAGTTCAACAGCTCATCAATCAAAACAAATAAACATTGACTATTTCGAGGAACCTTTGAGAAAAGGTTGCTGTTAGGTGGAATTGATTTTTCTTAAGAAATTTAATCATGCCAAAGTAATCCTGGTAATTAATCCTGGGAGGGCAACAATGAAAGCTGGTTAGAGCTAAAAGTTCTTCTACAACGAGCTATCCTCTGCGATTGGCTTGTAAGTCGAGGTCAAAGACATTCAATAGAGCTTCCGCATTCAGATAGCAGCTCACAAAGCGAAAAGAGATTCAACAAGAGAAATCTGACAACGAAGACATGTGATCTGATCTTGTTGCCGTGGAATCGCCATGACTAACGCAGGTCTAAAGCAACAAAATAATGTACAATAGTAATTTGTAATTCGCTGTTTTGAAGAAGTAGTGCGTTACTCAAAAAAGTAATTAATTACTAATCCACTACCTTTTAAGGAATAGTAATTAATTACCAGTCAAAATTACTTAAAAAGTAATGAGTACGAGTAATGCGTTACTTTAGTAGTGAGTATTTACAGCCCTGCAGCCAAACATGTATTAGCAGCCACCTCTATAGAGCAGCCACCTGTGTATAAAGGAAAGGTCACTCTCCATATACCCCAAAATGACACTTTAGAGCTATATAAATCAACCTGGATAAAAAGGCCACCTGTCTATAAAGGTCATATTCCTCAGCAGCCAAATATGACCTTTACAGACAGGTTTCACTGTATCTCATTTACTGAAAATACCAATTTCGACTGAATTTCATTTGTTCTTGCTCAGCGTAATCTACACCACTGGGCAATACCATTATATCTTTATAGCAAACTGCAAGCTTACATAAAAATTAATGGAAATGTGCTAATATTATCAACCACGGTTTCTATCGATTGCAGAAACTTTGAAGGAAAATAAATACAGTTTACAATTACTATTGAATGTTAGACCCATGGATGCAATTTAGGGCCAGTTTGCAGAGTAGGGCACTTCTCGCCGAGATCTCGGGGGCGGCAGAGCCCAAAATGTTCAGGGGCAGGGGCCCAATTGCAACAAAATATCACTCAGGGGCACTCCTCAGGGGCGAAAATCAAATAAATAAATAAAAATAAACTAGCAAAATAAAGAAAATACGAAGGATGTCCTATTTTGTTTTTAGTTACCAAACATGTTTGACCTACACCAGGGGCGCCATATTGCTAGCAAAATAGAGATCTCGGGGGCAAAGGTGCCATACTCTGCAAACTGGATTTAGGGTAGTGTATGTCTGTGGTGTCATAGGAAGTGTCAAGTGTTGTGGCGTCACATTATCATATGCGTAAGTGTTGGATTGTTCTGGTGTCAACGTGTGTCAGCGGTAGTTTTGTAAAGGTCATGCGTTCCAGACTGCATTCTTTGCTGTGCGCGGAGAATTTATTCTCCGCGCAAACTCCGCAACCGATCTGCGCATCCGCGCATTGTTTGGAGAATAATTGCAAAATTTAGTCATCCGCGCATCTGCGAGGCGCAAGTCTATTATTGATTGCGCGGATGCCTATTTGACGTCATAGTTTTAACAGTTTCTCAGAACTTGCAATGAATGAGCCCAGCGAGTTCTTCGAACACACAGCGGGATCGTCCAGACAGGCACGCGCCTCAGGGCGCACAGACGTCACTTGACTCCTGAGTGATATTTCACACCTGTCGCCGCCCGGAAGATCTTGTAAGCAAATGGGAACAGAAACTGCGGCGATTAAACGACCCATAGATGACGAAGACAGTCGTTAGCCTAATGGGTGGATATTATGGAATAGCCTTGAATCGATCAAGGAAATGATGAATATCGCGTTTTTCAAGCGTCTTTATAATGTTCACTTAGAAGCAGTCTATACTGCAATATTTAAATTATTCGTATAAATTATTGCATATTTCCCTTCTGTTTTTCTTCGATATAACGGTGCCCGTTGATGTTGAATATAGGTGCAGGACTTCTGTGAAGACATTCGCATTACACCAGCATGACACAAGTTCCGTGTCAGCGTTCTTCCGGACCTTTCTAAACCACGTATGCCTTACAGCCGAAACTACCTTAATTACGTCAAGCAGACAACGGGATAATCAAATGTAATGTTGCGTTCTGGCGGGCGGCTCATTTTAAGACAAACCGTGTGCTCGACATGTTGCCTCTCGTAGGAAAATACTTACCGCAGGTATTCTCTTGATTGACTATTAATTTACGATGAGTGAGGAAGAGCCTGTGATGCGCTGCTGCGTATGTAACAACCAATGCGGTCATGCTCATTCGTGTAAGGTGTGTAAGCTTGCCGTTCACCCCTTCTGCGGAGAAGGAGATGAAGAGGATGAGGGATACGGAGGAAAAGTAACATGCAACAAGTGCCTTTCAAAGGGAACAGGTAAGCGAAGGATGATATGCGCAACTAATGTTGCTGTTGTAAAGATCAATGCACGACTACATTCTTTGCGGCTTGGCAATTGAAGATACCATTATTTGAACTTTGCCGCTGTTGATCTCCACTGCTTTACTTTGACCGTTTAGCACTGATGGTCGATCAATTTGATTTATGAAATACTTTCATCAGTTGTTAAATAATTCTACCAGACTATATAACTCTCACAAAGGTCTCAGGTCTACCGCGCATTGAAGCAATGCCTGAGTGGAAGTGGAAAATCATTCGAATTAAGCGAACTTTATGTTATGGGCACTTTTAAGGGGCAGAATGTAGCATGCGAGAATTTTGACCATAACACCAAAATTGTAAATTCTAGCACATACTCTATATTTGTATGACTTTTCTATACGCTGACGTTCAGCACTGTATACAGTAGGATGTTTTTTAATGATATTTATTGTTTTAGATTTGGTACAGACAGTAATACAGTACATATTATAATTATACTGAATATATTGTGGTTTCCAACTTCTAGAATGTGAAAGTGAGAAGAGGAGCATAGAATGTCACGAGAGTCAGTCGGAGACAACAAAAGGTACACCAACAATACGGTATCATTTGGGAGATAAAATGTCTAAACTAGAAGTTTGACATTAAATTGATTCACTTGATGAAAAATGCTATAATTATAAGAAAGTTAATGGCGCTAGCAGTAATAATAATAATAACAATAATAATAATAAT
>OFHS01003536.1:0-16662 GCA_900245855.1 Calvadosia cruxmelitensis | reverse complement strand
TATATATACGTGTTTCTGAAAGCCCCCGCCACAGGCCTAACACGTATATATACGTTTTACTGACGTCACTTGTTTGAAGGCCTCCAATCAGCGATTGCAGTTATGTCAGGTGATCAGGCATTGTTAGTTTCAACCAATAGAGATTGAGCTCTATTTTGAAGTTTGTTCCACGTGATTCGAGCATGATTTGAGGAAGTTAGCCAGTATTTTCCAAAATGTCAAGGTTTGTGTCAGGCGGGAAGCAACTTTCACGAACAACAGCGATGTTTACAATCGCGTTGAAGCAGGAACAGATGCATTTGCAATCGAATTAGATGATTCTTCCAGCGAATATTATGCTGCTGATGAATCTATGAAAGATTTGATCCAGGATGATGACTCTGTTGCTAGTTCTGAATGTTTGAACTGAAACGTCACTTCGGCTTGTTGATGACAAATCGCCCGCGACAAGAACAGCCGACTCTTCGTTGGGCATGGTTCTAACATTAAACGGAACTTGGGCGAGGATGGCAGTGCCACGTCGTGCACATGTTGCTGATACTGTTGGAATATTGCAGGATTTGTTTTGCAAACATAGAGAGGAAACAACAACGAAAGTGCTTCGGTCGCATTGCCCAGATCACAACAAGCGCTCAGAAACTCGAACGATAAGTAGCTATTCGGCGTCGCCTTACACATTCATCCTTGCCTTCATGCTTGCCATACTTCGCAATATTATGAATTGAGGACTGCTCTATTATGTACATGCAAATTTTATTTGATTGCCTAATGTTGAGTCTTACATTTTTGAATATAGTTTGTTGAAACAGTCTACATTTTCTCCTTGCTGGTGTTTTTTCGATCCGATGAGACGCTAAACATTGCAATAAACTGCGGAGACTTACACAATGTGTAGAATACCTATATGCAAGAGCTCTGTTCAAATTCTACTTTTATTGGGGGAGTAGAACGGTTGTAAAATGAATTTTACAAAACGCGATGAAAGATTGCGAATTCTGTGAAAAACCCGTGGCCTGTGGCGTGCACAATGTGTCATAACTGATGGCAGTACAAGTGTTAAGGTCAGCTAGTGCCTGGATAGAGTTTGTCAAACCAGTTGCCGACTTGACAAGCATGCGATGCAAATTGGCGGATTTTACATCACGTTTTCAAATGTGCAAAGGTAGAACTTTCCAAATCTCAGAATTTACCCTCGGTACGAACAATTTTGAGCAGTTGCTCGGCTTGGGGAATTTTTCTAACAAAGACGTTAGCTTTTCTGTGCCTAAAGGCTTCGTCGAGAAACGCGTGTCAACTACCTTGGACAAGGAATCTGATACAGCCATGCCGGTGGGCTCACATTCTGTCAATTGGTTGTCCAGTTCCTTGATAAAATCATTTTCACAGGTAACAGAAATACAATCATCATCGTCGTCTACATCGACAGAGCCAGATGCCTTATCAACAGCTATACAACCATCGGAGGTTGCCGTTGTTACCGTCACAGGAGGAGCAGTAGAAATTTTTGAATCTAGCCTCATGAAAGTCGCGGCCAAAAGACTGAAACGGCTTTCCCATTTTGCATCTAGAATTTCTAAGGCAGAAGGTTCAAAAAAATCGGACTGTCCAGGCAGAGAGGCCATCCCTGAACCAATCGAAGATGACAACACAGTGCCGTTTGGTAGCCAAACACAGTAGCAAAATGAAATCGAACACAGCGTCAAACAGTGATGAAACTCAGCCAACAAAGTACCAAGTCACACAGGACAACGATAAGGTTCAAGGGCGACGGACAGCAGATGCCTGTATATTATCGCACAAATTGTGACTTTCCTTCAAAATCCAAGAAAGAAATATACACCAACAATCAAATACAAACCAATATAGAAACGAGGGTTTCAGGAAACACGTCTGCACGGCAAGAGAAACAACGCCGAACTGAGCAATGCTTGCGCGCCTTACATCTCACGTGATAACTACGACTAGCCCATAGGCGATTAATAATATGGGTAACCTAGCAAACAAATTGACGTCCCAGGTAGATTTGTGAAAGTCCCAGGGACGTCCCAACCGAGATACCAGGGACGTCACTCTGTGGACTCTTGAAGGCATCGAAGGGACGCAAACATTGGTGACCCAGTGACGTCTATGTAACGTCCTGGGGTCGTCAGCTGGAGGTCCCGTGTAGGTCGCTGGAATTCCCAATTATATTTTCGTTTCCCCCTCATTACAGGCTTACACAAATTAAAAAAAGAAGAGAGATTAATGTGAAGTGATTCTCAATATTTTCTTCAAGTACTACAACAGACTTATAACATTCAATATTACACTGACAACTAACATTACACAGATACTCGAGGCAGGAGAATTTATCTATCATCGAATTATTATGAATTAAATTACATGACACATACTGTTGATTTATCTATACATCAATCAGACTCTGGGGTATTGCTTGTTGCAGCCAAAGTCGTTACTGCAATCGTTGCCTCCTCCTGCATGATAAAAATATGACAATTTTGTTTTTATCAGAATTGATTGAAATATTGTTGCTTCTGTTAAGTATTCATTGATCAAAAATGACATCACACTGCCAATTATTTCTGTACTATAACCAACAATCTGTGAAACGTTACTGCATTGCTCAAGTATTTTACTTCTGTTTTCTTCATTAAAGTTAAGATATCGTATTTAAACTACCAGAGAATCAGTACCAAATATTTATCAGGATTGAAATTTAATCAAGTTATACCCTGAATGTAATATGTTTCCACCTGTAATTCCCAATGCAATTCAAAGTGGCGAGACAAATATCAGAATACAATAATTTTATAGAGCTTTGTCTGCCATCTTGATAAGTTTTGGGAGCATGTTTTAAATATGTCCCGATGCTTTTCCTGATGTCTTTCACGTCCACCTTGTGACATGACCTTGGTGTCTCTAAAGTTAGAAGAGAGAACACAGAAAAAGTCAAGATAGTGCACACTATGCATGGAACACATAGAAACCACTGATTCACAGCATCGCAATACAGAATGAAACAAAACTAAGCTATATCAACATGCCAGAGAGTGTCATGTACTTGTCACATGACCAGACATTGCGCTACGTGAAAGTTGTCCAAGCATAACAACAGTAATAAAATATATAAAACACAGTCTGCTCTGCTGCATAACATTGGATAAAATTCTGGTCCTGCTAATTAACGAGTCAGACAAGCCATTGGTCATACCAATAGATAACAAGAATTACATCAGAAACAGAAAATGTTAGCTCAGCGCACTAATTACTGCATTGCCCAAAGTTGATCCTCCAACTTGCAACTTCCTGCCACGCAGTTTTTAAAACTGAAGCTGGACCATAATTTCAAGGTGCCAACTTTTTCCACCATCCTGGCTATTGTATTAGCAATTGAGTACCTTTTCCACATTTTGAAGTATGAAACCTGGAAAGCTAAATGTCAAATGGTTGAAATTTCACAAACGTAATTGGATATTTACAAGTTACAAGGACAAGTTGCAATCCCTGCTCTCTAACCAAGAGAATGTGACAGCGCCTACAGCTAATTTATGAGTAATTCATATTTCAGTACTGGCCTATAAGGTGCTACCATCTTCTGAAAGGCAATATCTCCTTTCATCAATTCATTTGCAGTTTCAATATCTTTCACATCTTCAATTTCCTTGGTTTGTTTCAAGTATTTTACAAATTATCTGCCTTGAATAGGCAAAATATATCACATAAACTTCCTTGAAGGTGAAGATGTCGTCTTCACCTCCTGCTTGGATAACATTTGCTTGAAGAAGGCGTCCATGCTCCTTTAAAGTCTCCAGGATCAGAACCTGGTTTCTTTGGACGCATCCAGACTCTTCGTAACTTTTTTCAAGAGATCTGGCAACAATCATAACACAGTTTCAATTATGTATTGTGCGAATATTATCACAATAGCACAGCAAGTTGCATAAAATGACATGACAAGCAGGAACTCTCATCAAGAGTTGCATAGTTAAGTTGAAGCTATTCATGTCCTAATTGCAAACCATCTCACCACAGTAAACCTATAGACAGTAGATTCCAAGTAGATTAAACTACCAGGTGTATTTATGCTTTCATCATGTGATCTTGACGAAACAGAGCTTGATGAGCCTGAAGATGTTGATGGCCTGGAAAGGGGATTCATGCAGTGATTTGCAGCTACAAATGAAGGTGGACTTGGAAGCACCAATGGCTGGTGCAACTGCAAGCTTTCAGTACTATCATCTAGAAGAGAATTGTTAAGATCAAATAGATTAAAGTAATACATTTAATGACAACTGTGAGAACAATACTTTTGCATGGAGCAACATACTTACAGTGTAAGCACAGCACTACATCAAATGGTGCATCCATGTACGAAATAACAGTAGTTCCTCTTTTGCAGAGGCTCTTCTTCACTATCCAGGTTGGATGTCAGCTCTGCTCTGCTGGCCTTTCATGCAACGCTTAAAAAGTTGCCTATAGTAAAGTGGAATTATTACTTTAATTTGAACAGTTTTAAGGAAAAGCACATCCACAGATGCAATGGCATCGGGTCATAAATAGCAGGTGATACTCTACATATCAGCTGATGATAGAATGCGAATAGCATGGCGTCCCTATGTGGCAGGGTCAGGCTGCGCCCTCCTTTTTGCTTTTGAAGAATTTTTACTTTCAGGCCGGCCAAAAGCAGTACAACACCTGATAATCGATAATGCACAAAGCATATATACACAAAACTGAAAATAATACAAAACACTTGTGCATCTTGACCAAGACCGTCTTAGGAGTCAAGTTGTTTTAAAGCACTGTTTCTGGAGGGTTCTTTTGGACGGTCAAATGTTCTGAATTTGAGGCTTTTTTGAAAATTCTTAAATTGATATGTGTACTTCATCTCTTTCAAGTTTCAAGCCCTGCTCTCGAACCAAGAGAATGTGAGTGCACCTACAGTCAATTTATGAATAATTCATCTCTCAATGCTGGCATATATTGTGCTTTCAACTTCTTTTCCATCTTCAGCTTCCTTGAAGATGAAGATATCGTCTCACCTCCTGCTTGAATAACATTGGCTTGAAGAATGCGACCATGTTCCTTTAATGTTTCCAGGATCAGGGCCTGGTTTTTTACCGCATCCATATTTGTTACAACTATTTCAAGAGATTTGACAACAATCATAATACAGTTTCAATTATGTATCATGCCAATATTACCACAATAGCACAACAAGTTGCTTAAAATGACATGACAAGCAGCAACTCTCATCAAGAGTTGCATAGTAAAGTGGAAGCTCTTCATGTCCTAATCGCAAACCACCTTACCACAGTAAACCTATAGACAATAGATTCCAAGTAGATTAAATTACCTGGTGTATTTATGCTTTCATCATGTGATTTTGATGAAAAGGAGCTGGATGAGCCTGAAGATGTTGATGGCCTGGAGAGGGGAGTCATGCAGCTTTTTGGAGCTGCAAATAAATGTGGACTTGGAAGCACCAATGACTGGGGCAACTGCAAGCTTTCAGTATTATCATCTAGAAGAGAATTGTTAAGATCAAATAGGTTAAAGGAATACATTTAATGACAACTGTGAGAAAAATACTTTTGCATGGAGCAACACACTTACAGCGTAAGCACTGCACTATATCCAATGGTGCATCCATGTACGAAGCAGCCGTTCCTCTTTTTGCAGAGGCTCTTCTTCACTATCCAGGTTGGATGTCAGCTCTGCTCTGCTGGCCTTTCATGCAGCACTTAAATGGTTGTCTATAGTAAAGCGGAATAAATAGTTTAATTAGAACAGTTTTAAAGACATCGGCAGATGAAAAATACATCCACAAATGCAATCGCATCGGGTCATAAATAGCAGGTGATACTCTACGTATCAGCTGATGATAGAATGCGAATAGCATGGCGTCCCTATGTGGCAGGATTAGGCTGCGACCTTCTTTTGGCTTTTGAGAAATTTTTACTTTCAGGCCAAAAGCAGTACAACACTTGACAATCGATAATGCAACGCATATAAACGCAAAACTGAAAATAATGTAAAGCACATGTGCATCTTGATTAGGGCCGTCTTAAGAGTCAAGTGGGTTAAAGCATTGTTTCTGGAGAGTTTATCTTGGATGGTCAAATATTGTTTTGAACTTAAAGCTCTTTTGAAAATTCTTCAATTGATATGTGTACTTCATCTCAATCAAGTTTCAAGCCCTGCCCTTAAACCAAGAGAATGTGAAAGCACCTACAGTCAATTTATGAGTAATTCATCTCTCAGTGCTGACATATATTGTACTTTCAATATCTTTTCCATCTTCAAGTTGCTTGAAGTTGAAGATATCGTCTTCAACTCCTTCTTGGATAGCATTGGCTTGAAGAAGGCGACCATGCTTCTTCAATGTCTCCAGGCTCAGGGCCTGTCAACAATCATGACATAATTTCAATTAAGTTCCGTGCCAATATTATCACAACAGCACAGCAAGTTGCATAAGCTGACATGATAAGCAGGAACTCTCATCAAGAGTTGCATAGTTAAGTGGAAGCTATTCATGTCCTAATTGCAAACCATCTCACCACAGTAAACCTATAGACAGTAGATTCCAAGTAGATTAATTTACCAGGTGTATTTATGCTTTCATCATGTGATCTTGACGAAACAGAGCTGGATGAGCCTGAAGATGTTGATGGCCTGGAGAGGGGATTCATGCAGCGATTTGCAGCTACAAGTAAATGTGGACTTGGAAGCACCAATGACTGGGGCAAATGCAAGCTTTCAGTATTATCATCTAGAAGAGAATAGACCCTTTCAAGTTAACGACGCCATATTCCAGGGGGTGCAAACGCACTGGGGCGAGCGCGCGGTGAGACCCGATATTGCATATGGCCGCTGGTGTTTTGCTTCGTTCTTTCGTCGAGTTTTGATCAGAAATGCCGAAACATGCTCGCTGTGCTGTTGGTTATTGCGACAACGACAAGCGTTACCCTGACCTTTATGTCAAGAGATCACATGTATCTGAGCTGGTGTTCCACAAATGGCCCAAGGACGCAAACTTAGCTGAAGTTTGAAGAAAGCAAGTTTGTAAAAGTAGGGCCGACGACTTCAACCCGCCGCCAGGAGCTCAGGGCACGTTTGTCTGTTCCAATCACTTTCCTCTGGGACATAGGACCCCAAGTGAGCGATCAACTGACTACCCTTCGGTTTTCCTTACGCTTTTGGATCATCTTCATGCTGCAACGCCAAAGAAGTGAAGGAAGAACCGATCTCAACGCGAAGGGAGTTCGACAGCAAAGCGTTGTCTTGTTGAAAATGCTGATTCCAACACGAGTCTGCTTGAAGTAGAAACAGTCGCGGAAACAGAGCACCAGCCCATCGAAAGGATATCGATGAGATTCGAACATTTGACTAGAGAGTTTGAGGTTAGACTCTATACCGGGTTGCCTTCAACTGACGTATTCAAATGTCTATCTGAACATTTGAAACCGAAGACTGTTGGCATGCAATTTTGGCGAGGAGCCAAGCAAACCCGAAAAGAATCCACTGCACAAAGCTATCCAAGACCAGGTTGTACAAGAAAACTGAGTCTAGAGCAAGAGTTCTTAATGACCTTGATGAAACTCCGTCTGTCCCTTTTGATTGACGATTTAGCCTTTCGTTTTAAAGTGTCAACCCGTACTGCCTGCAGCACTTTCATGACATGGATCAAGCTTTGTGCAAAAGAACTCTCTGTTTTGATAATTTGGCCCAGCCGAGGTCAAGTCCAAAGTGCCTTACCTCGTTGTTTCCAGAAGCTTTACCCTCGAGTTTGTTGCATCATTGACTGCTTTGAGTGTTTTACTGAAACACCCAGTGGTCTTGACCTTGCTGCAACAATGTGGAGCGAGTACAAGCACCACTACACATTTAAAGTACTCGTTGCAATAACACCAAATGGTTCTTTCTCTTATGTGTCTCCAGCTTACGATGGCAGGGCAACAGACATTTTCGTTGTGCGGGACTCAGGGTTTTTGAGGCAGTTGGAGCCTTACGATAAAATCATGGCCGACCGAGGATTTAAGATTCGTGAGGAGTTGATGATGAGAATGGTCAACTTGGGCATACCTCCCAGCAAAGTAGCTGCCATGCATAGCCAATGTGAGAATTTACGTGGAACAAGCAATTGGACGGCTTAAAGTATTTCACATCCTGAAGCACGAGCTGCCTATCAGCTTGCTGCCACTCGCTGATGATATCGTCAAAGTCTGCTTCAGCTTGTGTAATTTACTTCCGCCACTTTGCGAGTGATGCACTTGTAGCTCACTATATAGATCCGCTAGTTCCAGGATCCAATCTGCCAATACAGTAAAACCTGTTTATAACGGTCACCTTTGAGACCCGAGAAAAATGACCTTTTTAGACAGGTGGCCTTTCTGTCCAGGTTGATTTCTATAGAAAGTGTCATTTTGGGGTTATAAAGAGTGGCCTTTATACACAGGTGGCTGCTCTATAGAGGTGGCCTCTAATACAGGTTTCACTGTACACTGATGTATTAAACTATATCAAAGCCAATATATGCCATGTAAGCAAAGTTAAATTGAATAATTGATGAAATCATTATCAAATACAAAAGTGTTAATTAATACTGGTTTACTGTAGTAGAGCACATCAGATCGGGAAATTCCTATATCCAACAGAACTAGCAGCGACTAAACGTCAATTATCAGCAAATTGTTCAGAAAAAGGTCAAGTTTGATCAAGGCATCAAGATCTGCAAAATTGTCATAATCCGAGCCTCATTGATTGAATGACTAATTACATTTATAAGTAGATATATAACTGCCGCAGTCAAAAAATCTGAGGAACTACAAATCTGATCCATTCAACTAGAACATTACAACTAATAAGAATACAGGCATGAGCAAATAGTACACATGCAAAATGACTACAGCAAGCAGTAGTTGCAAACTAGCATTGACGAGCTAGTGATGTCCTCATGATTGCTGCACCAAGCATGGACATTACATTTGCATACAGTGCAAACATGTGCTAGGTTCACGGGTATGCTATCAATAGCACAAACTGCGCATACATCTTCAGCAACGGGGGTACGCTGTGCTGCAGGCGTGACAACACGCTCATCGCAAGGTGAGGTGGATCTGCTCTCCTTGTCTTTGCCAAGGGGTACAGGAGGAAATACAGTATCTGCCACACAGCTGAAATATAGCCATGCACCTACTGCTTCCATACTGGTTAGATCCATTCCTGCACACTGCAGGTGCCAGTTGGTTCCACAAATTGAGCATATTATGCTGGAATCAACAGCTGGAGTGTTAACTTCGTCGTGTTGCAGAACAACCTTTTCACATTTAGGACATCGCCTTATGTGCTTGAAGCCAAGCAGGAATGGAAGGACATACGCCTTGTAGAAAACTGTGAGGTTGTTCACAACACCATCACAGAAGGCATAATCAACATTGATATGCTCTAAATGGTTTTTGTCCCTCTGTCCACACTACAAAGTATGAGTGTGAGAGACCGGCAGCCCACATTTGTGCCTGCACCTGTGTATAGTACTTGTGGTTCCTCTTCAAGTGCAGTCTTCCATCCACAAAATGAAGAAATTCAATGTTCTTCTTTCTTTCACTGTCCCAAATATCATTGTTTTTGGAAGAATAAGGGCATTTCACTTCCAACGTTGCAGGTGGACAGCATTTACATTTAAAAATGCCATCTGGGCTTGCAGCAAGGTATGGGTAACCACCCTTCACGTGCAGTCCACATCCTGGACTCCTTGGAGGCCTCCATCATGCGAACATGCAATCTCAGAAATAAATGATTTGATGCCGTCTTTCTCATGCTTGTTTCCCCAAGCAATTGCAGGCAAACGAGATAGGTCTTCAGATGGACCGATAAGTCGAGATACAAGAGAAGAGTACGAGGGCTTCACTTTTGACTTTCTCAACATCGTTGTTACTTTCGTGTATACAGTGGGAAACATGGATGCAGTAATACGGCCCTTTCTCTGCTTGATCCACGCCTGATTTGCAGATTGGCCACGTGTTGCCATTTCAATCCTTCCAATTTGGTCAGAGGACAACTGACAAAACTGAATAAACAGTGGTGTCATTTCCTGCAATGAAAGATTGGTGTACATTGATAAAAGCTCAGGCACATTCTCCACTGTGGAAAGTGGTAGTCCGTCATCTCTACCATGCTCAACAGAGTATAGGACGCAAGCAGATGGAGCAATTTTTTTAATATTGTTAAGGAGCAACGAAACTTCCTCATTAGAAATAACCCGCTTGTCTTCTTGCCTAGGATCAAATGTGTTTCTCAGCACCTCATCATCCTCGGACCTCCGTGCACTGTTTTCCTTTGATTTTTTGTCTTTTCGGAAGGACATGCTGCTCAGCTCTCTGGGTGCCACATCCTTCTTTGTCCTTTGATTCCATCCTTGTGGAATGCTGGTGCAGGCAGGTGAAACATACTGCCTATTAAAGGCATAATTAAGCTTATAAAGAACAGCTATCACACGGTTGCAGACCTCACCAGCACCAGCTATGCAAGTACACCAAGATGTCACTGTTGTGCAGTTTGTTTTGTCTCTGGTACATATCCACACTTCACGAGGATCAGCGTTGATGCGCTGTGAAGGACGGACTTTATTCTTGAGAAAGGATACGTTAGCATCTTTTGGACAATTAGCGATAAATACAGAGTCAACAAATCCGCTCATCCAATATGAATAAGCTTTCTCGTCCTTGTATTTTCCAACGTATTCAACGTCGACCGCCTTCACTTTCAGAATGTAAGAAAACAGCTTACCGTCGTCAACTTTGGGCCACGATCCAACATCATCTTTCCATTCAGAACTCGACAGCAAATTAGGATCGGTCTTTAATTGGTATGAATCCAGTCTCCGCTTGTATTCTGCTTTGATTTTACTGGAGATCTGTTCTTGTGTGAACTTCGTTGGAACACCAAGTTCGTAAGCACCGAAAGCCCGAGCAACAAGTTCGACCTTACGCCCGCTCTGATTCAAGCCGCGAAGAGCTAGAAAGTCCTTCAACGAGTTCACAGTCAAATTAAGAAAGTCGTCATACTCCAACGTCTCTTCGGGTTGCTTTGTAGCCATTAAAGCCTCGAGAAAGCTGCCAGCAAAACTCGACGAAAGAACGAAGCAAAACACCAGCGGCCATATGCAATTTCGGGTCTGACCGCGCGCTCGCCCCAGTACGTTTGCACCCCCTGGAATATGGCGTCGTTAACTTGCAAGGGTCTATTGTTAAGATCAAATAGGTTAAAGGAATACATTTAATGACAACTGTGAGAACAATTCTTTTGCATGGAGCAACACACTTACAGCGTAAGCACTGCACTATAGCCAATGGTGCATCCATGTACGAAACAGCAGCTGTTCCTCTTTTTGCAGAGGCTCTTCTTCACTATCCAGGTTGGATGTCAGCTCTGCTCTGCTGGCCTTTCATGCAGCACTTAAATGGTTGTCTATAGTAAAGTGGAATTATTACTTTAATTAGAACAGTTTTAAGGAAAAGCACATCCACAGATGCAATGGCATCGGGTCATAAATAGCAGGTGATACTCTACATACCAGCTGATGATAGAATGCAAATAGCATGGCGTTCGTAGGTGGCAGGGTCAGGCTGCACCCTTCTTTTGGCTTTTGAAGAATTTTTGCTTTCAAGCCAAAAGCAGTACAACACCTGGCAATTGATAATGCAAAGCATATAAACACAAAACTGAAAATATTATAAAGCACATGTGCATCTTGACCGGGCCGTCTTAAGAGTCAAGTGGATTTAAAGCACTATTATTGGAGTAATTCATCTCTCAGTACCGGCATATATTGTACTTTTAATCTTTGACATTCTCAGCTTCCTTGACGTTGAAGGTATCGTCTTCTCCTACTGCTTGGATAACATTGGCTTGAAGAAGGCACTCATGCTCCTTCAATGTCTCCAGGATCAGGGCCTGGTTTCTCTGGACCGCATCCAAACTCTTCATAACTTTTTTCAAGAGATCTGACAACAATCATAACACAGTTTCAATTATGTATCATGCCAATATTATCACAACAGCACAACAATTTGCATAAAATGACGTGATAAGCAGGAACTCTCAACAAGAGTTGCACAGTTAAGTGAAAGCTCTTCATGTCCTAATTGCAAACCATCTCGCCACAGTAAACCTATAGACAGTAGATTCCAAGTGGATTAAATTACCAGGTGTATTTATGCTTTCATCGTGTGATCTTGACGAAACAGAGCTGGATGAGCCTGAAGATGTTGATGGCCTGGAGAGGGGAGTCATGCAGAGATTTGCAGCTACAAATAAATGTGGACTTGGAAGCACCAATGGCTGGTGCAACTGCAAGCTTTCAGTACTATCGTCTAGAAGAGAATTGTTAAGATCAAATAGGTTAAAGGAATGCATTTAATGACAACTGTGAGAACAATACTTTTGCATGGAGCAACACACTTACAGCGTAAGCACTGCACTATATCCAATGGTGCATCCATGTACGAAACAGCAGCCGTTCCTCTTTTTGCAGAGGCTCTTCTTCACTATCCAGGTTGGATGTCAGCTCTGCTCTGCTGGCCTTTCATGCAACACTTAAATAGTTGCCTATAGTAAAGTGGAATTATTACCTTAATTAGAACAGTTTTAAGGAAAAGCACATCCACAAATGCAATGGCATCGGGTCATAAATAGCAGGTGATACTCTACTTATCAGCTGATGATAGAATGCGAATAGCATGGCGTCTCTATGTGGCAGGGTCAGGCTGCGCCCTTCTTTTGGCTTTTGAGGAATTTTTGCTTTCAAGCCAAAAGCAGTACAACACCTGGCAATTGGTAATGCAAAGCATATAAACACAAAACTGAAAATAATAAAATAATATAAAGCACATGTGCATCTTGACCGGGCCGTCTTAAGAGTCAAGTGGATTTAAAGCACTATTGCTGGAGTAATTCATCTCTCAGTACCGGCATATAATTCTCAGCTTCCTTGAAGTTGAAGGTATCGTCTTCTCCTACTGCTTGGATAACATTGGCTTGAAGAAGGCACCCGTGCTCCTTCAAAGTCTCCAGGATCAGGGCCTGGTTTCTCTGGACCGCATCCAAACTCTTCATAACTTTTTTCAAGAGATCTGACAACAATCATAACACAGTTTCAATTATGTATCATGCCAATATTATCACAACAGCGCAGCAAGTTGCATAAAATGACATGATAAGCAGGAACTCTCAACAAGAGTTGCACAGTCAAGTGAAAGCTCTTCATATGTCGGATTATGTCCTAATTGCAAACCATCTCGCCACAATAAACCTATAGACAATAGATTGCTAATAGATTAAATTAATAGATGAATTCCCCTGCAGCTTTTTCAATTTTGGAATTAGGCTCACACAGAAGAGCCTGTCTTCATCTTTCTCCTCCCTAATTATCTTCTGCAAATAGAAGGATGGCCTGGTACACCTGCATGTGATATAATATAAGGATCCACTGTACTTTGGGCATCCCACTATAACGTGCTTGCCATCTAACGCACCAACGACATGTGGAAGGTTCCACTCTTGAAAGAATTCCCCAGAGACAGCCTACTATTCTTCTTAGGTAGTTGGCATTTGCACGTACCTTTCTTTTAAAGCTTCCCACATTGCCTGAGAAGTCTCTCGTATGAATTTTGATGCAGTTGAATGGCCGAACCGAAAGTTAAAACTCATGCTTTGCTGTTTTCAGAGCAAATTTTTCTCCAATTAAGATCCCTTCTCTCGCCCCGCGCCTGTTTCTACGCTCTAGTATTGGCTCCACCAGAGACAGAAGATGCTGAAATCGCTCTGGTGTCATTCATTAGAGGTGGACGTTGTTAGCCGATTGCAAGTTGTAAATGTTTGCAAGTATGCGATTCTTCTAATGGAATCCCAGCACCGTCTCCTCATTGCGGAGTGCGTCAACCTCATGTCTCTTCACCGTGCTGTTGACGAATCTGTGTCCACCTACCCTACCCGAATGAAGGACAAGCTATCGCTTTGTGAATTGGAGAATCTCAGCCGGCCTGATGACCCAACCGAGGAACTGGGAGGCGTTGCGTTTGTCAATGGCATTCAGAAAAGTTAATGGTTTGTCAATGGGCATCAGAACAGTTATTAGCAAGGCTGAAGCAAGTGTGAATGAAGTACGACGCAATCAATTCACCACTGATGGATCTCAGTCGGGTCAAAGTTATTTAAGCACTATTTACAATGATTTCCCTTAATTACGCATGGCTAACCAGTTTATCATGTTGTATTTTCAGCATTCATTCAAATGTGAAGTGATCTCTAGCTTCATGCCTGTTATCCTCCACACCTACATACATGACTCTCCTGCCACAGCAGAGCTTTTCCTGCAGAATTCACATACCGCATGAAATTGTTTCGTACATCTTTTGCACTTGTTGTAAATTTGCGATGGAGGTACGGAGAGAGTGGAATAATACTTTCTCCACTGCTCGCAATGCCTCGCCAATCTCCCTCTTTGTAATCTCCAGATGAGCCTTGACAATCAACACATCCGCTTGGTATATAATGGGCATTTTCTGTGCAAAGCAGATAGTCATGTAAGCATTTACATGTCTGCACAATCAGGTCAACAGTTTAAAGATTTGCTCTGGTTGATCATTGATCATCCTCCATCTTGCAGACAAAACACTAAAAGGATTTTCAATTGTCCTTCTTGTCCTTGATAGGCGGTAATTGAAGACAGCTTTGTCTTCATCGAGATATTGGCCACCACAAGGCTTTGTCTACTAATTCTTTTGGGCAAATATATCATCTCCAACAATTACATAGGGTAATTCAATGTTATAGACTCGGTGGGGGAAAATTTAAAGTATATTCTTTAAAAGACTTGAACAGAGATATCAAAAATAGCTGCGTCATTATCACGGCCATAGAACCAATGCTCACTTAATTAGTGAATCTATAGTTCGCATCACACTTGGCCATAAGTACAGTGCTGAGGAATTGCTTATAGTGAAGATTATCGATTGTTATCATCATATAATGTCTTGAAAAAAGCTGCAAAACTGTCCATCTTCAAAGATTGCTTATGCACTTCACCTGAACTCCAAGCTCGCCATTTTTTCTCTTTGATGCCTTTAACCAAGGGCAGTTTTCATTTCAACCAGAGGTGATTGCCGGCAGCTCCAGGTCGAAATGGGAACTAAGCTTTAGAGCTATGAAGTAACACTATGAATCCAAAACCATGTGAAAACCATGTGAAAACCATGTGAAATGGGAAGCACCATGCGAAAAACCATGTGAAATTTCAAACACCATGTGAAAAACCATGTGAAAAACGTGTGAATTAGAAAACAGTGTAAAAAACCATGTGAAAAGGGCACTTTTCACATGGTTTTTCACATGATTTTCACATGGATTTCACATGGTATCAGTTCATAGTGTAAATTGTTATCATTAGCATGCAACAACCAGCTGAGAAGAGTAACATGTTGCCCTGCAAATCCAACAATCAGCAAGAAATAGTTTGCCGTGTGTTGCTGACCTCGAAACTCATTCCAAACTATATCTTTAGACCAGAATCAATCCAATAATCATCTTGTGGCTTGAAACTACATCATAAATCCTGTCAGCAGTGCAAGTTAAGGCACTATTTTCATAGAAAAAAACCTTCTAAACATTGTCCAAAATGTAACAAGCAGCTTTCACAACCGAGAAATGTTCGACATTTTGAACATTGAATCTTCTCGAAAAACTCTTGCTCAAAGCACATGATCTTGTAAGCTCGATTTACATTGGTTCAAATATAGCATCACAGCTTCCAGGGTCTAGCCTCTAACATTAAGAGAAACGACAGGAAATTTGTGACGTTGCGGTCCTATAAATTTACTGACTGCACACCACTTGTGTTAAGAATGAATAAACACAACTTGGAATTGAGCAACTCTTGCCAGAAAATGTCTTCTATGTCCCTGATCAGAGGGTCCTGTAGGCTTTTCTTGCTTAGATTTGCTTCAAACTTCGTGTGCGTTACCATAATAGGGAGGTTTAGATAGAGGACGAGTTCCAGTTTCACTTCCAGTTTGACGAGTGCGCAGCTTTTGTGCGCATGTATGCGGGAATCCCCTTCTAAAACTCGTCCTCTCCTTCTGGTTCACGACCAGGTTCTACTTAAAACTCGATACGGAGAGAACCAGTTTGTTTGTAAACACTGGTTAAAATGGCGGACGGCAGCGACGCGCAGCGAGAACTTTTTATTTGGAAAGAAGCACACGAGAAGTCGTTTGTGCAGGAGCTACTGGTTGCAGAGCCATATTTGTTTAAGCCTATGTCAAAGGAGAGAAGAGCAGCATGGAAGGAGCTGGCGGACCACTTGAACACACTGGAGCACCCCCGCTTCCGAGTAACTGCACGGTCGGTGCGAACGCACTTCAACAAAATGTTGGAGACACATCGAAAACAAGAAAGGGAGGATAGGCTGGCCTCTGGTATAATAGGCCAAGAATATAACGAGATATACCGTGGCATGACGGATATTAACGAGAGGGTGGAGGAGGCTAAGTTGAGCTGGGCTCGCAGCGCCGAAATAGACAGAAACAAAGAAAATAAAGACAGGCAGAGAGGAGAAGAGATACGGCGCAAAGCGACTGAAACTCTGAGTGAGACACGTCGGAG
>OFHS01003535.1:0-16667 GCA_900245855.1 Calvadosia cruxmelitensis | reverse complement strand
ATTGACATAACAAATTACAAGATAACACAAAGCGGGCAAGGAACAATTCAACACGTTGTCTGGGCTGACATGGACAACACAATGCGGAACTGGCACCCACCGCCAACTGCTTGGCACCGACTGACGCCCTGTATCGCTCGGAAGCCAGGATAACGCCCAAGTCGATACCGCACAGCTGAACGACGAAAACCAGCCCCACGATGCCCCAATACCAACACAGACAACACACAAGAAAACACAAGCAAACACTCAACGCAATACGACAGACACACAGCAACGCAAAATCACAGGCACAATTACAGAGAGTCCAACCGTTGTCATCAGGCGTCTCTACTGGCCAACATTCGCGCTCATGCCCGTCCCATGGCATGATCGCCGTAATCGTTCTTGTCTTGCCTGCTTTTCTTGTCATTCTTTTCCATTTCCTTGCATCTTTCCTCCGATGCTTTTCCCCTCTTTCAATCTCCCGTGTTCCACCACTGCTTCAATCCGTTCTATCAATGTCGATGACGTTATGATACGGCCACAAAGCACATCCATTCCTTCTCTCCCTCCTGCCCATCGTAAGTTGCCGCGATAGCTTGTAACATCATCAATCAGGGGACAGAAGGGAGAGAGACATCAAGAACACGGCGAGCGACCGCCTCGCTCAACGACTATGCGATCACTTAATCTATTTCACAACAACACCGGAACAACACATAAATTACACCTTACACGGAAACATCAACGTCGCAGCGGGTGACAAACAACACGCACACTGACGGACGATATTACGACATTACAATAAGAATAAATGGTTTTCACAATCCTGGCTTTGTGGTAACCTTTATAAAACGTACGTCAAATAAACCAACCCAAAAATCTACAACTTAATCAGTAGAAGCGTCAGTCGAATGAGGTAAACTAATCCGAGAGAACTGGGTTTTATGTTTTTAATGATCAAGAAGACAACTCCAGCAGAAAGGATTTTCAATTCAAGCAAGATTTAATACATTTACAATACGTTGAAGCTTGTAACATGTAAATTGTTGTGCAATCCAAAAATTAGGTTGTCAGACGAAAAGTGTGAAAATGGGCATGGAACAGAACCCATGTCGTTTCCACTATAGAGCCTACTAGGCTAGTACGTGGAAAATATGCCCATCACATCTATAGCATACAACTATTGAAGCATGTATATAGCAGTATAGAGACATTGCTTAGGCCTATGCCGCCTATGTTACGCCGAAGATCTTCGGCCTGCAGTTCGCTTACATTTGGCAACTGGCGTGGCACAAGTCACAGTAATCTGAATAAGATAGTATTGAACATTGTTAATAAATTCGATTTGGGTTGGCGTAAGCTTTGGAGCTGCACTTCCTGGGGTAATCTTCGGTGGAAAAACAACGTTTTCAGTTAAATCAGTTAGCCTACAGGCTATGTCTGTCTCCATGCCAGACTGCAGAGCGTGGCAAGGGTGCACCCGAGATCTTTTGAGTTCTAGAATTTTGTGCACTTGAGATTTAGCTGTACGACAAAATCAATATGTGCTGCTCTTCATTTTGATGTGTACACAGAAATTCTTAATAACAAATAGCTGCCAACATGCATTCTAACTGAAATTTTGTTCCTTGGTGCACCTAAAGTGTGCACTTCAGTATCTTTTCCAGCATTTTGTGCACTTGCACCCGAATATTTTTGCCTCTGTGCACCCGAGATCTCGGCGAGATGTGCCATGCTCTGCAGTCTGGTCTCCATGCAGACATGCTAAAGATATTCGGCATAACCCAGACTGCAGAGCGTGGCAAGGGTGCACCCGAGATCTTATGAGTTCTGGAATTTGTGCACTTGAGATTTAGCTGTACGACAAAATTAATATGTGCTGCTCTTCATTTTTGATGTGTACACATAAATTATTAATAGCAAATAGCCGCCAACATGCATTCTAACTGAAGTTGTGTTCATTGGTGCACCTAAAGTGTGCACTTCAGTATTATTTTCAGCATTTTGCGCACTTGCACCTGAATATTTTTGCCTCTGTGCACCCGAGATCTCGGCGAGATGTGCCATGCTCTGCAGTCTGGGGCATAACATAGCCTAGACCAAATGATTTGCCTCACCTCCATTGCCTGGCCTTTTAGAAATCCACATTTGGAGTCTTTTAACAGCACGATCACGGGCTGTTTTGTCATTGTTGGCAAGCTTCTTTGCGAAGTGAACTTCAGGACCACCTACTATCACCTCCGTGGCCGCCATGTTTTCTTGCACATGTGGTATGAAGTCACAGTCACAGTCACCACTTCCGATAGACAAAAGACCTCTTGGCAACTGACTGCGTAATACCACGACGCCGTGCAACCTACGGATTAACTTTTTATGTAGAGGACTAATTGAAAACGTGCAATGAAAACATTTTACTCAAAACTAAGAATTAAAATAAAATCGAAACGATTAATTTTTAAGGTTCGGATAGATCGTGATGCCATCCAATGTACCACTGCGCTACTACAAAATTTCCTTGAAGGTAGTTTCTTATAATAATAATTATTATTTCCTGTCCCTTTTCACGCGCCATTGGACTAAACCCTTAAACCCTACCATATTTCTATTGCTAATCCTATTCCTAACCCTACTCCTAAACCTACAGTAGACAGTACCGGCTACTGTACTGTATAGTCTTATCCCTAGCCACATTCCTAACTTTATCTCCAAATGTTTTCCAACTTCTTACTCCTAAATTTTTATCTCCGCCTTCTATATCCAATCCTAGTCCGATTGCGCGACTGAAGAGCCGGACGGCGAAAAACTACGTATTTTAAAATATTTATTTGTTGGGAAGAGCAACTCATGTCTCATTATTACGTTCTTTGTTCTATTCTAATGAGATATTTGTAATCATGGGAACCTGGAGCTCAGGGCAAATGCCGATCGGTGCTGATACAGTAAATAAATTATCATCATCATTGCTGTAATTATGTAGCGGATACGGGTTCGCCTCGTCTCGTGACGGAAATTCGTGAAGAGGCTCAAGAGACCTGGGGGCGAGCATCTTCCCGAATCCCGATCTCCTCATTGTAAACGTGGCGAGGAGGACGTCGGCTGGAAGGTCGACCATAGATAAGCTTGCTTAGATTTTGTTGTGGTTGACATTGGGAACTCATGTGTTGGATGCACATCTTGAATCTTGTAAATTAATACACGGGAAATTTATTTTAACTCAGTTAACCTTTTCATGTCTTCGTTTTGTTGGTGATATTGGCCTAAACCGTCCTGGGAAAATGGTAAGATTTATGTCTGTTGACGATTCACATTAGCTTTTGAAGTTTTCTCTTCTTGAAGTTTGGTAGTTGCTGGTTAATTTCTAATTTTCAAGTGATGAGTTCTGTCATTCTCGCATTTTATTAGAGAGATTCATTTGTTGGCTAGGCATGCTTCACAACATTTGCAGGCCCTGCGTAGCTTCTGCTTTCGATTTTACTCCCAGTGCCAGACATTATTTGCGTTTGACGTTAGAAGTTTTGAGCAGGCGTAAGGTTATTTATTCCACTCTGTGCTTGAGCGTAAGAGTTGTACCAGCTACGTGAAGCAAAAAGCAACTATTCACGTTTTGCTGTTGCTGTTAGAGAACTCAAATTTAGAGGCCCAGTTTCAATTATTTTCAAATTTCATTTTGTTTTGATTTCAGGTTTTGTTAGCGGCTGCAGTTTGCACAAAGGGCGGGAAAGGTATGATAATCTGGACCAGGCGCAGTTGCTAGACCTATTTTAGTTTACTAACCATAATTGTTATCAATTTGTTTGAATTTCGTCTATTGAAAAGGTGCTGAAGTATAGATTTACATATCTTGAAAAACTTAAAGATAAAAGAACCATACATGGGTCCATAAGGGTAGCTTTAGCATATCAAATGTGAACATATCAAAACAGTAGAGCTGATGACGTTATGAACGACAAAGCATTAAATAGATATTGCCAGATTTTAACTAAGGAGTTTATGCGAGATGCCTGTCTTTACAATGAAATTAAATTCCAATTTTTGAAAACCCCCAAACTCATTCAGTTTACTCAATTTAATTACCCTTGTGTTCAGCTGCATTGATGCAAGCAAACTAGAAGTTGCTCATTGGCATGCTGTACAGAGTGACAATTATGTAAGCCTATAACTAAATATTTAGATTCCAAAATATGATTCCTTGGTTTCACACACTAAATATGCCAAGCTTGTTATTTTCATTTTATGTTGTCATTGTAATTTATCTACATTTCTTAAAGCTGAAGCAAAAAACTTGGAACTCCTTATAACGTTATAAGCTTGTTATATTCATGAGAGTTTACAATCAATGAAAACAAAATCGTTATTTAATATTTATTCATTATTTTGGTCCATAATCAGTTTTTAACCCTTGTCCTGCTATTGACGTGTATACACGTTTTCAAAGAAAGTCAAAAGTAGCAACATCTAACCAATCAAATAGTTAGTCCCTGGTGATCAACCAATCAGCAATCCATAAAGCTACTTCAAGTCTTTGTTTAGCTAGTTTTATGAGCAGGACAAGGGTTAATAAACAAAAAACAAGTTTGAAATCCAGATTGACAGACAGCGTAACGTTTATGCAGTTGAATGGAGCAATTACAAAGCTTGTTACAACATAATCAAATGATGTTTACTTGGCAATTACAACGTCGTATAATGCTCATTCAGGATTGTCTTGCCCTCTGTGAACAATTGTATGTATGTATTAATACAGCAAAGTAATGTCATTTGTGTCTTTAATTGTCACCGAAAAATTTATCACACTGCACTTTGCAATGTCTGGATGTCAAATATATCTTTCTTCTATCCTCAGCTCTCATCTCCCGTCAATTTGTGGAAATGTCTCGGTCAAGAATTGAGGGTTTGCTCTCTGCTTTTCCAAAGTTGATGGGCACTGGAATGCAGCATACATTCGTAGAGACCGAGAGTGTACGATATGTCTACCAGCCACTCGATAAATTGTTCGTGCTCCTCATCACGACAAAAGCTAGTAATATCTTAGAAGACCTCGAAACCTTGCGCTTATTTTCAAGAGTGGTATGTTTTGTTTTTTTGTATCAAATACAAACTGTTGATTGTCCCCTTATAGTTCTTTTTGTTCCTACATTTTCCTCTGCGGCAAAGTGCAAAGAAATTATTACTTGCTTGGATTTTTTTCTCAGGTTCCTGAATACTGTCGTGTCTTGGAGGAAAGTGAAATTCTGGAAAATTCTTATCAACTTATATTTGCCTTTGATGAGATTGTCGCCCTTGGCTACAGAGAGAATGTCAACCTTGCACAAATTAGAACTTTTATTGAAATGGACAGCCACGAAGAGAGAGTGATCAATGCTGTACGACGGGTGAGTTTGTGATACACATTTTGAGGCTTTGATGTTTGCATTGTATATAGCGACTGAAGAAACAGCTGAGAATAACCCTCGTAACTGCAAAAGAAAATACAATTTCTTCTTATTGGAAAGTGATTTAATCCAGACGAGATGACATACTTGCAAATGTGTATTAACCCTTATCCTGCTATTGACGTGTTTACACGTTTTCGAAGCAAGCCAAAAGTAGCAACACATAACCAATCAGATAGTTAGTCCTTAGCAAGCAGCCAATCAGCAATTGGTGAAGCGACTTCAAGTCTTCATTTAAATAGTTTTACAAGCAGGACAGGGGTGAATGTGGGCGTTGTTAGACAAATATATTTGTCTTTGTCCGTTCAACTTGACACCATGATGCAATGATGTGATGGCGTTATTGATACAGTGTTTTACGGTGTGAATTCTATGTATGATTCACAAAGTAGTATAGACCTCTTTGTGTAGCAATTAATTTCTTTACCACCATATAACCATGTGAAGTAAACAAGAGCTTTCTTTGTTTAGACACAAGAATTGGAAGCCAAAGAGCAAATGAAACGGAAGGCAAAAGAATTCCAAAGAGCAAATGCCTCAAAGTCTAAATTTGGGATGGGAAGCAATTTCTCAAGTAGCACGTATAACCAATCACGTGCTGAAACGATCTCACCCAGTGTTGGTGACACAGCACAGACTGATGTCAACCCACCCAAAACATCGTATTCATCTAGGTATTATGCAATCAATTTATTGTGTAATGGTGTTTCACTATTTTTGTTGTGTGTGTGTGTTATTCTGAAGATTCTTTTCCTCCTAAAGGCCAACTGGAAGTGGTAAAGCCATGAAGCTAGGCGGAAAAACTAAAGACATTGATTCATTTGTTGACAAGCTCCGGGAAGAAGGCACCGGTAACCATTGACATTTCATTCCCAGGTCTCAATTTGGCAGTCTGCCGGGTCCCGATGTTGTAATATCTGTTGTGTTTGCTGCTTGCAGAAGTCATCTCACCTTCATCGACACGAAATGTATCCAAGGCTCCTACTCCTTCTGTTCCAAAGTCAAGGTTTGGTTCTGCTTAGTGCTCTTCGTGTACAGCCCCTTGCCCTTCTTTTGATTTCTTTGCTACAACTGAGATTGTATTTCTACAACAGTGTTCACATCAAGGTTGATGAGAAAATCAACGTGTCTATTGGAAGACATGGTGGCCTTCAGAATATGGAAGTGCGTGGAATCGTCCTATTGAGAATATCAGATTCTGAGTTAACAAAGGTTGCTATAAGCACAGACAACAAAGATTCCCTTGGCTTCCAAATGCAGGTTGGTTGTTGTTGAGCCCTCTGAAAGACATTTAATATGATATTGCTAGTATTACTATATAGATAGAAATCATTATTTTGGGGTTACGAGGAGTGGCCTTTATGCGCAGGTGACTGCTCACTGCTCTATAGAGGTGGCCGCTAAAACAGCTTTGACTGTACTGTCAAGGTCCAAGCAGAGGGCTTAGGACAGCTTGATGGTAGAGTCTTTTGTACAGGGCATTGTACAGAATTGTTTTGTTTTTGACAGACTCACCCCAATGTTGACAAGAAGTTATTCAATCAGTCGGCAATTATTGGATTGAAGCATCCCGACAAAGGTTTCCCATTGAATAATGAAATCGGAGTATTGAAATGGAGGCTACAAACAAAAGACGAAGCATTGATACCATTGACAAGTAAGTTGACATCGTTATTCATTAACACATTATTGCTACTTATTCTCAAAGGATCAACATTGTTTTGTTATTGATCTGATTGGTCCAGCTAAAACCTCGTGTAGAAACTTGTTTGGGCTTAACACCTATGCTGCCAAACACGTATATATACGTGTTTCTGACACCCCCCGCCACAGGCCAAACACGTATATATACGTTTTACTGACGTCACTTGTTTGAAGGCCTCCAATCAGCGATTGCAGTTATATCAGGTGATCATGCATCGTTAGTTTAACCAATAGGGATTGAGCTTTATTTTGAAGTTTGTTCCACGTGATTCGAGCATGATTTGAGGAAGTTAGACAATATTTTCCAAAATGTCAAGATTTCGGTCAGGCGGGAAGCCACCTTCGCGAACAACAACATTGTTTACAACGGCGTTGAAGCAGAAGTGGTTGCATTTAAAGTCGAATTGGATCATTCTTCCAACGAAGATTATGCTGCTGATGTGATGAAGTTATGAAAGATCTGATCCAGGATGATGACTCTGTTGCTAGTTCTGAATGTTTGAACTGAAACCTCCGCTTCGGCTTGTTGATGACAAATCGCCCACGACAAGGACAGCCGACTCTTCGTTGGCATGGTTCTAACATTAAACGGAATTTGGGCGAGGATGGCAGTGCCACATCGTGCACATGTTACTGATGCTGTTGGAATATTGTAGGATTCGTTTTGCAAACATAGAGAGGAAACAACAACGAAAGTGCTTCGGTCGCGTTGCACAGATCACAACAAACGCTCAGAAACTCGAACGATAAATAGCTATTCGGCGTCGCCTTACACCTTCATCCTTGCCTTCATGCTTGCCATACTTCGCAGTATTATGAATTGAGGACTGGTCTATTATGTACATGCAAATTTTATTTGATTGCCTAATGTTGAGTCATAGATTTTTGAATTTTTGGAATTTGAGTTTGTGGAAACAGTCTACAATTTTCTCCTTGCTGGTGTTGTTTCGATCCGATGAGACGCTAAACGTTGCAATAAACTGCTGAGAGTTTCACAATGTGTAGAATAACTATATGCAAGAGCTCTGTTCAAATTCTACTTTTATTGGGGGAGTAGAACGGTTGTAAAATGAATTTTACAAAACTCGATGAAAGATTGCGAATTCTGTGAAAACCCCGTGGCCTGTGGCGTGCGCAATGTGTCAAAACTGATGGCAGTACAAGTGTTAATTCCAAAATTAAAATTTGTTTGCATAATCCCGAAGTTAATTTTGTTTGGTGTAATTCCGAAATTGCATTCAATTGGACAAACAATTGAAATTCCCCCACTGTGCAGCAAGCTGACAATCAACGGAATGAATGTACCCCACCAAGAGACTATTCATATTGTGCCCTGAATGCCACCGAAGTGGAAAGGTCATCCATACATTTCACTCATTGTACAGGAAGCATTATCACCCCCTAGCCTCTGTAGCCGGTCACTAGTGGCCTACCAATCAGTTCACAGTCTAGACGCCATCTGCTCAGGTGTACAATTTAGATTTGCCTAAATAGAGGTAATCTTAGTAAATTTACTTTGAACAAGGCGTAGTTCTGATTACTGTGATGATTACAGCAGTGTTACTTTGATACGGCCATACCGATTCACAAATTATAGCAAAGTCCATTGATAATGATTGCTGCATTATGACATTGGTCTTATTTAATCCATTTGCAGTTAATTGCTGGCCAAATGAAAATGATGGAGAATGCGAGGTCACCATTGAATATGAATTACAAAATGAGGACCTTGAGTTGAAAGATGTCACTGTCTCAATCCCTGTTCCGTAAGTAGATTATTGGATAATTGCACATCTGCAATTGTCAACAAAGCACACAGTTTCAAATAAGCAGTTGTGTTAGAGACGATTGCTTTCCCAGTCCTATGATATGGAGAAATAGCATAGTGCTACAGGGTACATTTGACCGCTGGCAAGGCCAGAGACGTAACTAGGAGCGTTGAGTCTAGTGGAAAATTTGTCTGCTGCAACGTGGTACCCCTATATACGGTCAAACCTGTATTGGCGGTTACCTCTGTAGAGCAGTCACCTGTGTATAAAGCCACTCTTCAAACCCCAAAATGATACTCTGTATAGAAGTCAACCTTGCCCATTTACCACCTGTCTATAAAGGTCAGTTTTCTCAGGTCCCAAAGGTGATCATATAGACATGTTTCACAGTATCCATTAATATCCATAGAGTCTGTTAGCTACTTGTTTTATTATTGTTTCGGTTCCCACGTGCATAGATAATGACTTGTCCACTTTATTAACCCTTGTCCTGCTATTGACTTGTATACAGGTTTTCGAAAGTAGCAACATATAGCCAATCAGATAATTAGTCCCTGGCGATCAACCAATCAGCAATCAATAAAGCAACTTCGAGTCTTCATTTGGCTAATTTATGAGCAGGACAAGGGTTAAGTATTGCCTGAATCCGACATAGCTACAAGGTCCCATAGTGTGATATAAGGATTTGACCTTCTTTGCTAGGTCTGGTGTTGGTGGCCCAACAGTTGGGGAAGTTACCGGAGATTACCATTACGACTCCAGGAAATCAGTTCTTGATTGGCAACTCCCTGTGATCGACAGCTCTAGCTCCCAAGGCTCTATGGAATTTACCATTTCTGGTCATCCGGATGACTTTTTCCCAATTAATGTTACGTTCTATTCTACAAAGACTCTCTGTGCAATTGAGGTAAGTTAAGATTGAAAGCTATGTGTGAAATAACAAAGATATCTCTACTGTCTGTTCTGCCACTGCATGTCTCAAAATGGTTCTCAAGATGCCAATTATGCTGTTAGTGGGTTAATTTGACCACGCAGCATTTCTGTTGTTAACGAGTTTTTCATGGGAGTCTTTGTGTTGTTTTAGATCTCTGGAGTTGTGCATTCTGCTAATCAATCGCCTGTGAAATACTCACAAGAGAGTGTCCTACTGGCAGAAAAATATGAAGTTGTTTAGACTTGTAGCTGCATGGATTATGTTGTGTGCCAGCAACAACTTTTTGACAATTCGACATGGAATAGTGCGGTGTTGATGTGTCCGGTAAATCGCTGCTAGGAATGTATTTCAAGCATTACTGCACATGTGGTAATAAAACCTGACAGTATGCTATATTAATGGGTAGCATCTATGCTGTGCAGCAATATGGAGTCAATATACCGGAGATATGTTTATCATTTTTCTTGTAAAAGCATACTACTATCCTCAGAATTAGGAGTTTGTTACTTTTGGAGAGGCGTATTTGATTGCTGTGACAGAATTTAATGTTATGTGCAGATATGAAATCAATCTTGAGCAATGAGAACTGAACTTGTATCGATCACCAGTAAATGTGTTTCGTCTTTGCCTCCAAGTGTCCTTGTTCTATAAAATAACTCATCGAGAGTTGAGTATTGCAGGTATTGTGAAACCTGTCTATAATGGTCACCTTTGGGACCTGAGGAAAATGACCTTTACAGGCAGGTGGCCTTTCTTTTTGGTTTATTTCTATAGAAAGTGTCATTTTTGGTTATGAAGAGTGGCCTTTATACACAGGCGGCTATAGAGGTGACCGCTAATACAGGACTGACTGTATGATTATACTTTTTAGTGTTCATCTAGCCTTACTGGAAAGTTTGTTTTCTGTAAGCCCGGCAATCACGCCAGGGAGTTCTGCTTCAAATCTTAAGCTGTACCAAAATTCAGGATTTTAACAGTGTTTAGTACATACTTCTTTAGATTTCCATGGCTTGTGCCATGCTGATTACCAAATTACAGCAAACTCAACTCAAAAGATGGTTTATAAACTTTCCAGTAGTGGCAACGTAGACAGTAGCGAGTACTGTCATAAGAAGTGAAATATCTAAAGGAAGATAGATAGTTTTAAATTAATAAAATGAAATTTAGGTGAAGTTAAACTCAAACCATAATGCCAACTGTGATAGGGTTGTAATGGAGGCGGGTCTCATTGTGGCGCAATAGGTTTGGTGTGTCATCAGGCAGTGCATTCTTGCTACCAATCTCCTTGCCACGCACATGGCATTGATGGTGGGGTGTGAGCAGCAGCTCCTTGCCTTTGCTTCTGCCTGTGGGGTCCTAGAACGTTTGCTTTACCGGGGTCTGGGAATTGGCTGCAAATCGCAAGCAACGCTAGGCCTTGCACCTCGATAAATGATGACTGGGACGCTAGGAATTTCCCCACCCTCCCTCTCCCTCACATTTATTAGCAGGTAGTCATAGGAATTCCACTGACTTAGCAGTGTGACTGGTGCTTGGTTTGTGGTGACAGGTTTGCTATCTCGACTACTGCCATTCGCGGGGAAGCAACCCCACCAAACCAATTTCTGCTATTTGCATGTATGCAGCTCTCACCAAAACCAAGCACCTCCGCCAAAACAGCTTATTTGTGGTGATGAGTTTAACTAGTCATTAAAATTATTACTGATTTCAACTCAACACCATGGCCTAAAAGCGCTTGTATACCTTCATGCATTGGGACTGTGCCTTGTCAATTGAAAGACAATATGTAAACGACACTGTCTCTAACAGTAACAAGCTTTGACGTTTGTCAACTATCAATCAGAGCTTCGATATTTACAAATGGAAAATCTGTGTTGAGTTTCAGATGTACTTGAACACAGTCTCATTCAGGAACAAAATTGTTTCGAATGGCTTTGTATCTAAAAAGTTCTTGTTCACTGATTGACGGTGTAGCAGACTGTGCAGCAATTGTAAAGTCTTCCATTTTTATGTTGAGATCATGAGCAGAATCAATATCTGCATTGCTTGTTTGATCAAAGAGTGCAATTTCACGCTTAATAGCGCATGTCACAGCATCGGCACAGATAGCATACAAGTCAGCTCCTGTAAGTCTCTCATGACACATCTCGGCAACTTGATCTAAATCAACGTCATCAGCAAGAGTCATCTTTCGTGTCAACGACTTCAAGATATTCAACCGATCAGCATGAGACTCGCTAATACCAATATATACAAGCTTATCAAAGCGACCTGGTCGGAGCAATGCAGGATCAAGTAAATCAGGTCGGTTTGTTGCTCCTATGACAAAGACATTGACATTAGAAGCAAGGCCGTCTAGTTCTGCCAGTAACTGTGAAACAATACGATCTGATACTCCTCCAGAATCTCCACTTCTTCCACGATTTGGAGCAAGAGAATCCAATTCATCGAAAAATATCACGCAAGGGGAAAGATCTCGAGCTCTCTGGAACACTTTCCGAACATTTTCCTCACTTTGTCCAACGTACATGTTGATCAGTTCAGGTCCTTTCACACTCAAAAAATTTAACTGGAATTCTGTTGCAACGGCTTTAGCAAGCAAAGTTTTTCCACAGCCTGGTGGCCCATAAAATAAAAGCCCTGAACGCCGTAATCCACTAGAAACAAGTTCAGGGAATTTAATAGGAAGTTCAATAGTATCAAGGATGTCAACCTTAACACTGGCTAAGCCACCAATATCCTCCCATTTGACTTCAGGGACTTTCGCCAAACCAAGGCTGTCAGATTTCTCAGTGCAAAATGCTTTCAAGCAGCAGAGTATACAATTAAAAAGTGATGAGCAATCATCTTTTTCATTGATTTTGCCATCTGTTAAACTGCTCTGTCTGATAAATGCATTTTGGAGAATATGTGCAATGTCACCAAGAGCCATTCCAGCCATTTTTCTAACAAGGTCCTCAACATCAAACTTCAGGTTTGGTTGATCTTCTGCAAGTTTTTCAAAGATGCATCTACGTTCCGAGTCCAAAGGTAGGGGAACTTCTTGTTTATAAGCAAAAATTGGCAATAAGCCAGGAGCAACATTCTCAATTACTGAAGTGGAGCACACGACTAACACAGGCAGTGCCTGCTGCATCGCTTCAATGTGTCTTCTGAAGCATTTGATAATCCGAGGTTCTTCATCGTTGGAATCTACTGCCTTTCCAATCTTATGAATATTTCTCAGTAGGAGAATGCAAGGATTACATTTTGAAGCATCTGCAAAGACTTTGTCTATCCGTTGTTCAGTGGCCGCTATTGACTCTCCAGCAACATTGAAACAGTTGATTTCGACATAGTTCATACATAACTTGGCAGCTAATGTCTTCATAAGCAGACACTTGCCAGAACCACGAGGACCATGAATAAGGACACACAACTCTTTGGTTGCCACTCCGCATTTGACTACCTTGAATATAGCAACAAGTTGTTGTATATGCCGCTCCAACGCCACAGAGCAATAATCCCAAGACTGTGTGCTACCTTTCACCATCTCGTGTGGTAGGTAGCTATTAGCTGTTCCAGTGAATTCAAGTGCACATTCTTTGCTGTCTACCCACATAGAGGGATTTGCTTTGCCACAGTCCGATTCAGGAGTTGTTGTGTCATTTCCTTGAATATCATCGACTATAAACCATAGGCTAGTTCCACATGATACAGGTGCTTTTAATTGCACGCAGAAGACATCAGACTTTGAGTATAAACGCTTTGTCTTAAAATGATCCTTTAAAGCAGTGTCAATGATTCGGGAATCTGGCATGTGCAATGATGACTGTGTCAGTTTTAAGGAGATCTTTCGACACGTCTGTTCCTTGCTTATAATTGGAGTTCCTTTCTCAGTATGAAGCATACCTGTGGGAACAAGTTCTTCAGTAAATGACCCATTGACGAGAGCACTGCACAAATTGAATAAAGAAGTACGAGTAATGTAAGCAACAGAGCTTTCTAACTCATCTTCGGTACTCAAGAATGAAGAACTTGTGACAATCAAGAACCGACCTGTCAAGTCAAATGATTTATCTGCGAGCTGTAGACTTTTCAGATGCAATTGATCTCCATCGGTCATTTGTTGGCTCAACAAAGTCAATGGAGAGAGTAAAATCTGATGGTCGAGAAGCCGATGACTGCCAGAGTAAACTCGAACGTCCAGATCCATGACGCGTGGATTTATATATAAGAAGAAGTAATACGGAAAATTTGTACTTTAAAGTCAGAAATATCTAGCAACCGAGCAAAGTAAAGCGTTCAGACTTGAGCACATGCTTGAAGCTGAACAGTTCGTTTGAGAAGTGTTCGGGCCTTGCTTCAACTGTGACCGTGACCGTTACGGTGATCGGTGACCATGACCGTCAAAATATCTGATGTCTGAAAAATTAAAAACGCAGTCTATGACAGTCTTTAGTGAACCAAACTGCCAATCCAGACATCGTGATACACTTGAAATATATCGATAAAGCCAAAAAAACTTTACGCCCATCGAATATTTCTGCAAATTAACAATGTTTCGGACTGCTCGTCACCGTCACCGTCACGGTCACCGTTGGACCATTGTGATCTCGTTTAAACTTTGCCTCGGTGGTTTGTTGACATGGTCATGCAGAAGATGTACAAGGTTTTGTAGCAAAAAGGCCAAAAGAATCTTATTAGAAACAACAACCAATCAGTATGGCAAATATTGATTTCAAGAAACTCATTTACATTTTCGTCGTTTTGCTGAATATTCAATACTTGTCTTGTTGTGGAACGAGCACGCACATCAGCATAGCAAACGAGGCATTGACTTTTTGGAACAATGACCCTTCTGTTAGCTCGCTCGATTATAAAGATTTACTCTTGAAGCATCACGATGCCTTTGTGGCGGGAAATCCATACCCAGATGCAATGTACCCCTCTTTGTGTTTCGGTGGCTATTACCATCAGGTGGCCGAGGACACACATTGGACTCCATTTCTAAACGCTTCCGTTAATTACATCAGGACGTTGCCAAAACCCTGGGATGAGGTGAGGTGTCCGTGTTAGTATTACCAATGTTGTAATAAGTTGCTGACTTGCTGTTAATCACGGTTATTAGTTGGTAAATTAGCTGCAGTCAGTCTCTCTAAAGTTAAGTGGTCTTTACAGATGGTGGTCGACTGGTCGACAGTTGAATTGTTTTGTTTGAACATAGATAGGACCACATAAAAGATGTCTACTAAAACAAAGTGTATTTTATTTGAACTGATTATTTTTCAAATTATGTATCAATTAATTGGCTACAATTTTTTTTAATGAAAATTTAATATTTTCTGAATTTTTGAATTTGAGAAAAAATCAGTGCTTGATTGACCGCGTAATTCGCTACAGCTACAACTCTACAACTACAGGAAAGATGAACCAGTTAGCTACAACTAGTCTTTAGTCTTTACCGCCTTAGAATTTGCAAGACCAATGTATCACGCCGCGCCGTAGGTCAGAGAAGAGACATTTTACATTTTATCTGGCTTGAATCAAGATGGTCTTTCATTTGACGAACACATGTTTGTATTAACATCGGATCACATGGTTTACGATTAACAATTTTATAAATGAATTAGCGGAGACTGACCATCACTCCAAGACCAGAAATGGCGCAAAAGTTGAGTGGCCGATATTTCGCGTGTTTTCACACCATTTTTCATAAAATTACACGCGTGAGGTCTCCTTGACCATATCTATCGGCCTACGAAGTTTTATTAAAATCTGAGAGGGTGAGGGTCAATCTTGTGCGTTTTGGCATGGAATGACCCCACAGCAAATTAAAGACAGATATTAGATTGATTAAATTACGAGTGAATTCACATCACATGACTGTGTCACACTAAATACAGGAAAACAGTAATTAATGAGATTAAATAAACGATGTACAAACATTTACAAATTATAGCTGAAGCTACTTTTTGAAGAACCTTGTCAAAACTACTTGCTAATGTTTGTTTCAAGACGGTAATTTGTACATTTTCTTTTCTTTGGGCTTGGTTTAAAAATTGTTTCGTATTTGCTGCAGCACTTGATCATCGCACTAGCATAATACGGATGCAATGTCCTGCGGTCAATGAAAATAGCGGCTTGCTAAGTTTCTATCTGTGTTACAGTTGTAACTTGGTTTAACAAATTAAAGATTATGAAAGTGTAAGTATAAAATGACTAACGAAGACTCAAAATGTGAGACGTCATAAAACTCAAGAGGAAGAGAGCTCAAATAGGCGTAACAGTTCTCAAAGATCTCACATGGCGAATGGCACAATCAGGCGCAGTCGTGAAATACGAGCCTACATAGATTAATCGAACTAACACATAATTCACAAGATGTATAACCTAATCTCACAGGACTTAGATCATATTACAGAAAGTAATAGGAGCTGTTTTGCTGTTAAGCGTTGTTTTAACTTCTATCTGATTTTAAATAGTAACGTCTTGTGAGTTATTTGTGTAGATCTAGGTTCTGGGCATAGTATATTCAGGCTAAAAGCTGCTGCAGGAAGTTTTGCATGATTCTCTCAACATTTTGCTTATACTGTACAGTCAAACCTGTACAAACTTGTCGAACTTGTATTAGTGGCCACCTCTAAAGAGCAGCCACCTGTGTATTAAAGGCCACTCCTGGTAGCCCCAAAATGCAAAATCACCCATTCTATATAATTCAACCTGGACAGAAAGGTTACCTGTCTATAAAGGTCAGTTTCTTCGGGTCCCAAAGGTGACCACTATAGACAGGTTTCCAGTGTTGTAAATACTCGTTACAAAAGTAACGCGTTACACGTTACACGTTACTTTAGAAGTAATTTT
>OFHS01003534.1:0-15199 GCA_900245855.1 Calvadosia cruxmelitensis | reverse complement strand
TTGACTCCTGTACGTTGGAGGACAGTCAGCTGACTAAAAAGTTGCAACATTTGGATTTCCTGGAAGCGCAAACGAGGCGGAGTCTTGTAAGGGGCCTGGGTTTGACCCGCGAAGCTTGAACCACGTTTTGAGGAATATCTCCAAAACAAACAGCAACGAAGACCGATAATGACACCGACGAAGACGAAGTTGCGACAAGAAACCTTGAATAAAGGAAACAGCAAGATACAAATTCCTCAATGACGAAAGACAGCAATTATCTTCCATTTGAAGCGTAACTCTTCGTCGTTCAACAGTAGAGGGTGTCCTTCAACTCAGACATGTATTTGCAAGCAGCGACCTCATGCAGAATATGATGTTTACGTCAAAAGCTGATTGATAAAATACGGAGCATTCTCTTAAAATGTCTACAATTTTTAGCTTCATGAGGACAGTCAAGAAGCGAAAGCATGATAGCGTAAGAGACCAGAAGACGGCAGCTGCTAAGAAAAAGTGTGCCGTTTTGTCGGTGAGCAAGGATACGAGTGTCTTACTAAATCTCCCTGGGGAGGTAATGTTTCAGCTATTTGATTTTATAGACTTTGAGAACCTTGGGAAATTAAGTTTGACTTCAAAGAGTGTCAGAAATAACGTTGTTAGCTATTTGTACTGGGAGCGAACATCGCCGCGAATTGCTCCCAGGTTGAAAGAGGCAAAAACTACACCAGATACTAACTCAACGGAAGTTAACGCAGGAAGTGATGCCTGTTCTATCCACTACATGGACTTAGGTAAGTACCAATGGCTTTGGTATTTCTTTCGCTTGATTTTCTCTTGCTTTAATCTTGTATCAAAGCGTTTTGACTGATGTTCTTTTCTGTTAATGAAGGACTGTTGATGAAGCGAGTTACTTGTCTGTTTTCAACCAAAGAAAGGTTAAAGCATGTCGGACGCATTTTAGATAAGGTGAGAAATAGACATTTCCGTCTAGTGATTTTAGAAGAGACAATAGACCATCATATCTCTTGCTCCGTTGCTTATACTTTTGCTTATTTTTTCTTATTACTTCTTTTCAGCTTCACGTGGCACACGCAATAATCTGCTCAAGTCTTGGCAGCTCTCTGGCTTACAGCTGCTACGGCGAATTCCTTCACGCTTTCATCGCTGGCTGGGAGGACGATGAAAAAGCGAGAGCTTTTGCTGCAATCAAAGGTTTAACCATTTCCCGACATATAATATGAATAAATTTATAAATGTTCCTAAGTTTTTGGTCTTGGCTCTCATTGCCTTCACTACATTCCGTATTGCAATGTAAATGATGACTAATGCTTTGCGAAATATTTGACGATTTCGTCTTCTTATATCGTGGTCTCGTCTAGGAGCGTCACTTCTGCAAGAAAGGACCGAGAAAGTTGTCAAAACCAAACCAGGGAGCTATCCTGATTACGAACGGTTAGCTCAAGCGCCACAGGAATTGACATAAATCACTTATTTTTTTCCACTTCGTCAAAATCAAACTCTATGGCCTATGATTATTTCATCTTAGGAAGCGCTCATTATTTATGCCCTGGGTTTGTACCGAAGAGAAGCAAAAAATTCAACTTTTTTGCTTAAAAATTACATCATTTCATATTAAACAAATGTGGACAGAAGGTAGATAACCTACCGGTATTAAAAACTGTTATGAAATGCATTACCCGGCATACCACGTTTAGTTATATGACATTGGAATCGAGTTAAACAGCAATGAAAAGAAAATGTCAGTTGAACGTGGCAGCCAAAACATTATCCAACCTTCGGTGTTGCCAAAATCCGAGTTAACCGCCCCGCTTCTCTTCGGTACCAACCGTGGGTATAAATAATGAGTGTCCCTTAAGTATAATTTGGGAGTTTCTCTTATCCACCAGTGAATTTGGTATCTCCAACCGCTAAGAACTGCGCCTTTTCTCCATTCAGTTACATCCGTGTGTTCTGCCGTGAGATATTTCTGGACAAAGCGGAACGTAGCGATGTGTCTTTCTGGATGTCACTAATACTGAAGCCTTGGGCGCTGTGCTTTCAAGCCAAGTTGCTCTTCATCATCTACGGACCAGCTAACCCACAAACAGGTTTGTCAGAAGATTTATCCACAACTGCGTCTTCGATGACACCCAATCGGGTCATTGCTGTTGAGGCCAATTCTCGATGGGCGATGGCTATATAATATGTACACGAGAGCCTTGCAGTATTGGACAAATGTAATTGACGCATCTTCCAATTTTTTAGATGAGGTTGTTTGGGATGCGATGGTGTACAATCCAGGGATGAGGCCAAGCGAACTGACGGAGATTGGTTCTGTGCTCAAATTGATGCAGAACGATCGCAAACAACGATGGTCTTCTGATGACATTGTTAGCCTGTTTGCTGAAGTCACCAGTGAGTTGCTACATTGCCGCTGTACGGGCAGCTCTTCTGCATGAGATTGGTCTGTTAGAGGTGTCTTGTTGATGTTTGCTTTGCGTTCGTGACAGGCACTCCTTCCGAGTGGGACATGGAGAACGTGGCTTCGTTGATGCGCTCTTGCGGTGACTCTCTTTGCTGCGATGCTCTTGGCAATAAGGCAATCAACGGTAGACACCATGAACTTGCTTACATCTTGTATTACATATGGCAGGTGAGGGAGCGAATGTCACCGACAGACATGGACGCATGTTCTGCGGGTAAGACATTGGTCTTGAGTTAATGTTGGCATTGCTTCAGGGTGGATCGACTGACTGCAAAGATGGCATCAAGGTCAGCACTGATTGGTTCACTTCTCTTCTGCGTCACGTGTCAGCACACATCAAATTCAGCCAAGACAGAGACGCCCTCTTGAAGTCCATATTGAACATCTGGGAGGACACGACCATTGAAATGATTGCGGAGCACCAATACTTTCCAGGTACGCCACATTAAGTATACTATACACGGCGACCAACATGGTGCGACAGCTGTCAAGACAAACCTAAGGTCACTTCTTGACATATCTCATTGCAGATTCACAAGTTGATGATGACGATGTGAAGCTAAAGGATCATTTGCGAACTATCAAGTCTCTCGCGTTCACATTGATGCAGCATAACGCAAAGCCAGTGTGAACGCGGTTCAATGTATCGCCTGAGACTGCACTGTCGCTCATACGCAGCGATCGATGACGAAGAAATACCGCTGGTCACGACACACATTATTTAATGTCATGTTGAATCTATTTAAAAACGATAACGACAATCACACAAATCTACAAGAATATTAAATGTAAATCATGTGGCCTTGGTCTGTGTTATTCCAGTTCTGCAATACCATCAGAATAGTACGCTAAAACAGACTCCAGAGCAAGCTTGACAGACAGCGCTCTCGTGGAGATGAAGACACCGATTGGCGATGGCTTCAACTGTCTTGTCCTACGCCGGGTCGCCTTTACAAGGTTTCTCGATCAAACTGGACGTCGTGAGGTACTTGTTAGTGACGTCATCGTCTTCCTCTTGAATATCATGGTGCGGTGATAGAACCTGGACCTTATTGAGGTCTGGGCTTGAACGTTCTACGCTCTCGCCTGCAGTCGCCTTATTGGCAATCGCCTCGTTGTCGCGCATTGACACGGTTGAGGTAGAATGAGTTTCCGTCTGTGAGATTTCAACGGTTTTGTCTTTGATGGGAGGTACTTGACTCTCTGCAACGGAACAGAAAGATTATAGTCATTGGTAACGTGTTTGAGATATCGTTATAATTGTTGAGTGGCACAGTGCTTCGCATGACGTACCTGCGTGGTCCTCCGTGGTGGCCACCTCGTGGGCTCCGACTTGGTCCGACAGCAGTTGGCCGTTGGCGATTTGGCTTTCAATCGTCTGTCCGTCGGGGTAGATCTGATTGACAGCGGCAGCAGCGGCAACTGCCTCCAGATTGCTGACATTCAATGCCTGAGTAGCCTCGGAGATTGATGACATTGATAATGAAAGAGAGACCGGAATGAGTCGGCCGTGTCCGTCAGATATGTTAAGACCCTGGGCGCCAGCAATGGTCCCATCCGCGTTCACAGTCACCTGATAAACACACACACACGACAACATGAAATGTCCGTTGGTCCATGTCGAAACAAATGCAATTTCAACAAGAGAGACATTGGTGCTTCATACTTGTATTGGGATGGCAATGGCGGCTGACAGCGGTGTCCCACCGACGAGCTGTTGCTGTGCAAACTCAGTATAGGACGGCTGTAGGATAGCGTTGCCATCTTCGTTGACAACAAGCGGCAGACCCTGCACAAAGGCCGTCGCCACACTGCTGCCTTCATCGAACGTCAGCCTTTGCCGCTTGCCACTGGGCTCCATGCCGTCGTGAGAGTCGGTCGTCTGGTCGTTCGAATCGGACACTGAAGCGAAAAACGATCAACAGTAACCCAGGGTATTCCGGGGGGGGGGTGAGAGTATGGGATTAGAGGAGTGCGTATTGTGCGTTTCTACATACCTTCGATCTCATCTACTGTGTCATCTTGATGACCATGTACGGTGCGCTTGTGCATGGCCAGTGTTGACGTCTGTCGATACGTCTTGTGACACACGCTGCATGTGTACGGCTTCTGTTGTGTGTGAACGACATTGTGTTTGTAGAGACTGGAGTACTCTGTGAAGCGCTTGTTGCAGCCGGGTACTTCACAGACGTACGGCCGTTCGCCTAGCAAAGGAAGCCATCAACAGTAAATACAGAGTGACGCAGAAAGACCCCGTTTGTACTACAGTGTCATGGCTACGCCGTACTCACCAGTGTGGATGCGTGAATGATTCTTGTAGTTCGTGGCACTAGCAAACGACCGACCGCACAATTCGTATTCGCAGACGTAGGGTCTCTCGCCAGTGTGAGTGCGCATGTGCACCTTGCGTATATTTGACGTCGTAAATGAGCGCGTACAGCCGTCGAAGGGACACTTGAAAGGACGCTCTCCTGGCAAATACAAACACAAAACAGGATCAGTCACGCCCTAAATACATCGTAATGATCGTAAGATAACGAACGGGCGACGTACTGACCAGTGTGTGTTCGAATATGCTTCTGCAGATCACCAGATGTCTTAAAGGCCTTCAAGCATTCAGCCTCGGGACATTTGTACGGCCTCTCTCCAGTGTGCGTACGGAAATGGCTCTTGAGTCCGTATCCGGTGCTGAACGACTTGCCGCAAGCCTCCCATTCGCAGTAGAAAGGCTTCTCGCCAGAGTGAGCACGCTTGTGAACCTTCGCATACAATGAAACGCAGATGATCAATTGTGAACCAGGCACCTTGTGCCACAAAGCAATCAGTCACATTCAATAGTATGGGCACCTTCAAGTGGTGGGCAGTCGTGTACACTTTTCCACAGCCAGGGACCTCGCAGAAGTATGGCTTTTCACCAGAATGGGTTTTGACGTGTTTCTGCAGATCACTCTGTGTGATGAATGTCTTTTGGCAGCCGTCTTCTTCGCATCGGAATGTCTCTCCTGTGTGCAATCGGCCGTGGGCGCGAAGGCGATACAATGTTGAGAATTGCTTATCGCAGCCCTCGAAGTTGCACTCGTAAGTCTTGCGAGGCAACGACTGCGAACGACAGACAAAATAACACCTTCATCAGCAGTGATTGATCAGGAGGCTAGTAAGAAGAGATCAAAAGACACACGAGCGAGTCAGCACCAGCGCGTGTTGAGCTTCGGCTTCCGCCTGAGCTTCGGCTTCTGCTTGAAGATGGCTGACAATATCGACGTCGCCAACATGACTGTTTGGATGGTGTATGACGTAATGGAGACTGGGCGAAGATCCGTCGCCCGACACCGACACTTCGCTCAAGTTCAACGGATTGCCAGCGAAATGATCCAACCCTGCAGACATCAGACAAAAGACATCCACGATGTAAAGTCATGTGAGAAGAATGCACAACATGGATGGACATCCGAGGGGTAGGGTATATACCGTGGTCTGCAATGGTGACGAGGTGGGTGTCGTGAACGGAGGATCGGGATGTTGTCGTTGTCTCTCCTTCGTGGTAAGACGACGAATTGGGAATGATCAGATGGCCACCCTGTCCGTCACCACTCACGAACGCAGCAACTACAAAGACACAAGAGAAACAGGACTCAAAAAGGGAGAGATCCACCTAAGGCAACCACATCCAGAACAAGCTTGCGACACCCTTTTGAGGAACACACGTCTGCACTCGCCGATGGGACAGCTTCATCGGCAGATGTGGGTTTGAGTAATCAACAATAGAAAGGTAATAAATGTCATAAAGTCGACAGCACCGCCCACCTTCAAATGCCTCGCCAGAGATCTGAGTACCGACGTCATGTCCGGGAACTGTGTCGAGATATGAAGATGCGTCGCAGACAACAGACGACGAATGACAAATGGATTTGACGGGTTTATTTTCATCGAAGCCACCTGTTGCAAATAAACAGAAAACATTATGAAGCCATGTACGTCAAGAACTACGGTCCAGATGTTGGACCAGGGCAAATGGGTAGTCCAGGATCAAGTCTCAAGTCCCGGTCTAAATTCCTAACAATAGTACGCTAGGCATGAGATCTAGTCCAGGCCCAATTGCAAGGACGTCAGACTTGATTGGTTCTAACCGTTTCGATGAGCATCAGCAGAATGGTCAACTGTCTCATTGGAATAAGAGCCATTCTCAGCAACGCGAACGGTCTGAAATAAAAATTACAAACTGCAAATATTCAGCAGCAAGGCAGCGGATCCACGTTGTACAAGGGCGTACAAAACTTGCACCTGACCTATCTTAAACGACCACCTGCTTTAAACGACCACATGTATTAAGCCACGTTTAAGTGATAACTTGCAAGCTAAACGGAAAACAGTCAGTTGGCCTGGCTAAGGTTTTGCTCTCGACAAGTCTCTGTTGACTTATCTGTCATTCTTGGCAAAGTGACTGATTACCTGCTCTAGGGCGTGACGTAGACTTAACAGGGTCTGACTAACAGTCGCCAAGGTCAGTATGGCTAACTACTCTGTCAGACAAAGAGTAGTAATTCTAAGCAAATACAATAACGTGTAGCAAAACAGCCACCAGTAGACCTAGGCCTAATAAAAGCAAGCAGCTGAAACAGTTAGCTACAACAGGAGACACTTCAGATCGGTCAATGTCTCCCAGAAACATTTTCCACCATCTAGAGACAGTTGTGCCATTAGCTTATCCAGTCAAAATCAGTTTCCTGATCAAGGTTAGATTGTTATGCCGACAGAGACACCAGGCTGGTGATAGCTGCTGGTATGAGGGACAACAAAAGCAACAGTCTTGTCAGCACTGCTAGTTGTTTATTTACATGATGATTGAGAATTTGTGGAATGTGAGACTTTTGTAGTGCCTCTGTAGACAATGCACTTACAATTTGTCCACCATCGTTATGCACTTGAATGCTTGATTGATGTGATTCCGTTCCTCCTTCCAGATCGCGATGTTGAGAAAGAAGCATAGCTATACCCTTATGAACATCGTTGTCCACCGTCTGCATGTAAGGCTGTACACCATGGCCTGAAACAAAAACAACAATTAATGTCAACACTACAAACGGCAGAGTGTCTTCTGTGAGAGAATATCCCAACTGATTACTAACTATCCCTGCATTAATTAGTTTAATTGGCCCTAGTTGTGCTGCATTGGAGAAACGGCATTGGGATTACCTGCAGTCCTGGCCGCCTGTCCCTCCATCCTGTCAAGCGAATCCTCATCTTGCTCCTCTGCTTGGCTCTCGACTACCTCCTCAGTGATGGCATCCACCACATCTTCCTTTATGCAGACTTCTTCACCACCTTGACTACTTGCTTCGTCACTATCAGACATTGTTTGACATGGTAGGCCTTAAGCAGATCTACAAAGAAAAAGCAAGTTCCATGCTAAGCTGAAGAGTTACCCAAAATGGGGGTAGAACAGTAGTTTCCTCTGAATAGTGGCAAGATGATCATACTTTTATTCGAGAGTTCAAAACAATACAAGGTCAGAAAGTCTAATACAAACTAAATAATTCCCCTAGAATTAAAAACTACGTAATTAAATTTATAAATATTTATAATAATACATATTGAGTTACATCTACTTTAAATAATAATAGTGGCATGTAAAGGATTTAAAAGGTGACTACAGATCCACTCGTCACAGTAGGAGGCAAAGGGTACTACGAAGTAAACATGTTCCATAATGACATTAGACTTACTGAAACCTGTCTATAACGGTCACTTTTGGGACCCGAGAAAATGACCTTTATAGACAGGTGGTCTCTCTGCCTAGGTTGATTTCTTTAGAAAGCATCACTGAGGCCACAGTTAATGACCACCAGGAAATGTCTTTATTTGATACACACTCAGCCGTTTTCTTTTCTCTGACAGCCAATTTCATGTATTGTTCTCAGCTACAGTATCAAAACTGTTGATTTCAGTTCAAAACAAGGTGCCTGAAAAGTTTGAATCCTAACATGTATTAGGACGGAAATTTGTCAACTGGATGACATTTCTTGGTCATCAATGGAATCATGAATTAAGTGTCAGTTGCCTTGTGCTGCCTGATTTCTGTTCTGCATGTATTCAAACACAGCAGATGCACACGGTCGCTCGCCTCATGTCTCTAACTTGGCTAGGATCTGATCATATGTAGATGTTTTTACAGCAAGTATACAAGAATATGCAAACAACGATTTAAAAAAATTATGACGACAATCAAGCCTGTAAAATAACCATTAAAAGCCAAGCTCATTTGGTGACAAGTTATGGGCTTTCATCACGAGACGCATCAGTAATATGCCATGCAAAGATTGCAAGCTGGAGTAGATGCCAACTGTAATCTGAAAATGTTTGAACATGCTTTCTTAATGGGAATTGCCAGGCATGTAATTGGTTAAGATCTCTGGAGGCTCTGTCACAGCAAACGTATAATTTAACATAAATTTACATAACTGAGTTGGGAGCAATTTACAAGCAGGAGCAGATACAAGAATAGTAAGCTGGCGAAGCAGACGTGACATTGCATATTTAACGATCTCAGTGATATGCTGCCTTCTTGGTTCTACACCAGATCACTCATCAGGGAGGTTGGGGTATGTGACTTTTTGGTACACTCCTTCCACACCCGAAACCGACCACCCACAGAATGCTTGGCCCATGCTTCGTTTTGGACGTGTTGGCCGGTGCCCTTTGCTCATCAATGGGATACCCGCCTGGGCAGTCCTGTTTCATATTAAGTTCGTAACATGCCACATTCAACTGGACAACCCAAGCAACAGCCTGAACGAACACATTTCCTCATTTCAACATTTCTCAAAACAGCGGTGCAAGAACACAATGACCTGCCACATCGAAACGGCGACAACGTGCTCCACAACATAGCGACAAACCAAAATATAAAAACTGACAGAAAATAAGGTAAAATGCAAAAGCCAAAGAAGACCACATGGTTGTGAAAACAAAGACTGTGCAGCGTCCTAGTAGGTGCGAAAAATAACGACAACAAGAGGGAAGTACTCGTACTGACGGTCGGCCATGATGAATTCTACGTTGCCACAAGTCATTGCATGGTGTTCAACGAAAAACTCGGGTCTAAATTCCCTAAAATTTCAGCTTAGACAACACAAGTGCAGCGTACAGCACGACCTCCGCGTCGTTTGCCTGACAACAACAATCTGCCTATCGAGCGTTGAACTCACTTGGACGTTGGCGAGCGCTGCAAAGCACGACGGACGAGAAGAGGTGAACGACGGGAAAAAATCCCAACCAACAGCAGCTGAGCGGAGAACAAGCAAACGGCCGCCAGGCGCACAGACGTCACCACACTGTCACGTGACATGATGAGACAAAAAGCGCGCGAGAAAACTGCCGATGGGCGGAGGCAGAAATAATTATTGCATTGTACAGTAGAGTTCTGAGTTTTCAAGGGGAATACAGTATGTTTGGCATAACTTTTATAGTTATAGCTCCTCTCAGCCCCTGTTAAAATATTGAACAGCCTGCCGGCTAGTTTTTCCTATACGATCTTTCAAAATGAATACTTTAAACTGGCTCAAGGGAGTACAGTGTTAGCTTTCGATCTTGCATAAAATGGATCAAATACAGTTAAATAATGTGCAAAAAAAGATAAAGCCAACATAAGAAATAACACTTCAATTCAGCTAAAATACTGGCAACTTTGCCTGCCTGCCAGGAAAAGTTTGATGTAAGCTACAGCAGCCGTGCTGAATTGTTTCAGTAGACTGTTTGAAGCAGCTGCTTGCTGTCTATCAGGTTAGACAATGCTCAACTTCTTCGTGAAACTAAGAAAATATTCATCCAGAATGATTATTCGCATGCTGGATCAATGGTGAAGAAGGAACGACTCACTCGCCGCTTAGCTCTTTGACAAATCATGGACAAAAGGCGGAACTTCCGGCCTAGTTCCATGTTGGATGCTGAATGAACTGGAAAATCAGCATTGGATGTTATGCACTCAGGATTCTCTATAATACAAATTTTTGTGCTCCTGAGCATTGAGCCTTAGGAGTCATTTTATGTATTCTGTTTTCAGTGTTTCGTTGAGCTGCTTCAGAAAGACTCCGAAATAAAGACCGTCAAAGGGTATACTGAAGTCAAGAACAATATAGCATTGGCTCCAATGTCTTCTATTCCAGATACATTAACAGGTTATTGGACAATGCTAATTATTCTTAATCGGTGAAAGGGACTTTGAGGCAACGAAAGCTGCACTCAATGAGAGAAAATTAAGTGCGTAGGGGGAAGATGTTGAATTTTAGAAATTGCTGGAGCTCATAGCAGTCAGTCTCTCTGTCCCATTATGTAGAATGCTGCTATCTTGAGAATGTATGGTGGAACATATTGAAGATTCGCCCTATTTAGCTATTGCCGGTCATCTAACAAGTATTTTATGCCCTCCACGGAGCACAACGGAGAGAAAGCCACGAAGAGATGAAAACAGCCAATTCCAAGAACCAAAATGATAAGAGTTTCAAATTTTCTAAGGATCTACTTTCGCTATGATACATACTTAAGGTAATAATTATTTTAAATGCAATTGTGAATATCGCGTTCCTCGATAGCTTCCACCCGCAGTACCGCAGGAGACTCAAGACAAAAACAGCACGGACGATGCATGACTAAACAAGTCTTGTGTTTCTCTTTCTCTCTATAATTATATATGTACATATACATCAAGTTTAACAGGCAATCGAATGATTCAAACAAAGCCTGAAATCTTCCAAGTGACCCTCGCGTTACACGTTAGACACCTGATATAACTTATACGGATGTGAAAAACTGTCTTAAACACTACACGCATCCTCCTTATACAGTCATGATGAGAAATTAGCATGCTGTGCTGTGGCTTGCAGTGTTTGACGTTTTCCAGGGCCAACCATGCAACTGACGTCCACTTTATCAAAGCGAGTATAGATTTGAGATTTGTCGTCAAGGAACATCGCCGTCTCTTTCGTTCAAGGATCTTGAAAGGGTATCGATGACACATAATGCAATGGATGTGATTGACGTATAGAGTGTTGATTTCTACGGCCTGAAGTCGTTTCCATGGTCACGAGCCCTAAACGCAACAACAAACAAAGGATGAACAATATTTAGTCCAGGTATAGTGAAACCTGTCTATAAAGACTATAATGGTCACATTTGGGACCTGAGACAAATGACCTTTATAGACAGGTGGCCTTTCTATCCAGGTTGATTTCTATAGAAAGTGTCATTTGGAGGTTATGAAGAGTGGTCTTTATACACAGGTGGCTGCTCTATAGAGGTGACCGCTAATACAGGTTTGATTGTATCTCAACGAGCGACTGCCACGGAGTGTGCTCTAAGGCGTATACCTCATCGCAGCCAATACAAAACGAAGTGCATCTATTTGTAGTCACACTATCACACTGACCTTTTCATTTGTCATCGCAGTCGCAAATTGAGGTTGCCATGATCTACGGTTCAACACCGCGGCGGCAGTGTGCGGGCGAGTTGGCCTTTTGGTTACGGGCGGTGAAGGTTGCGGCGCATCGTCGCAAGGAACTACACGCTGCTTTCTGTAATCGAGAAAAGAAAAGAAGCATGCTGACAGTGGAAAGAGGCAACGGAGAGTCATTCGAATTAGTCATCATAAGTAGTCATATCCCAGCATAATTAATTAATTATTATAATTCATTCCCTTCAAGCAAAAAGAATGACAAAAGGACTAAAGGAGTAGCTCTAGAACCTTAAGAAAAATGTAAAAATTGAAGAAATAAAACGAAATTTCGAAGGCCATCCGTGGACACAGCCAATATAATATCGTGCTTACTGATCGAATTGAATTCTCCATTGGCGGAGTTCTTCAAATAGATCGAGTCGTTCATTGTCTGAGCTCGTCCTTGTTGGCCTACAATCTCCTTCTGAGTCGTCCTCTGTTATAACATCACTCGCAAGATGCCTTGAATTCTGCAATACAGCAATGGATAAGAGGTTCGCTTGCACTATCCGAGTTGTTTCGTGAATAACAAGTGATGTTTGAATAGTTTTATCCGCACCTTGATCCNCGTTGCCGCAATGCCCGACCAGCACTGCCGCAGAATGCTCCGCAATTGCCTGCAACGACATATCCCAGCGAAAATGTCCACCGAAATCAGATAATTGTTAGACTAAATTCAGGAATACTGAGTCGCGTACCTCGTGTGAGCTGACTGCCGGTGTCGGCCGAGAGGAAGTCAAACAGCCCTCGATCCTTCTCGTCCGACACAGCTGAAAGATGAATGGTAAACGAAGACGATTACTACATAGATCTATTCATTTAATCATTTCATTATATCGCAATATAAAATTCGATCTGGTCAAACCTGCATTGGCGGTGGTCGGGCGAGGACGCTTTGCTTTCAGACGTAATTCAGCAGATGTGCCTGGCAAAGGACACTTACACATTAAAAGCAAAACCAGATTGTAGGAAAATCGCAAGTAGAATTCTTCAACAAGTCACTTCTTCTAAATACAAATTTATACTTCAATCCACGAAGAAATGAAACTGCATCGATCAGCATTGTACGATGTACAAACAAGAAAAGAATGCAATTTGCATTCATGTGGATTTGGTATCAAATAAGAAGATATTGCGGCCAGAAAGGGTGGGCGCGGCATCACAAAAGTGCAGTACTTCCCTATACTGTAGCGAACTACTTTTTCCAGTAGCTTGCAGTTTTTGCTACATTTTCCCTCCAAAAGCTAAAGCGGTTGATCATCCTGCTCACGCTTCGACATCAATGAGGCTAACTTTCGGAGAAACTGATGGCCTCCTGTGTTATCAAGTAATTAATTCGGCATTTCGCGTGGCATATTCTTTAATTTAGTTCCCATTAGGTATCTTTTAGATACTGTACTTTTTAATATTCATTTAAATAGCTGTAAGGTTGGGAAAAAAAATTAAAGAAAAAGAAAAAAAGAGCTCACCGGGGCGTTCTTGAGAATCTATCGTTCTGCTGTGGTTGAATTTTAATGAATCATGCACTAGGTGACAGGCATTGTCCAGCGGTGAGATGGCCCCGTTTAATGGGGTGGGGGGCTTGGCATCGGGATGATCGCCGTCATCTGTCACTGTTCGATTGTCGAGATAACGTAANAGGAAGGAAGAAGATCAACCACAGAACGTCGATAGTCATAATAATCCATATCCTGAAAGGATTAAGAGACAGGGAAGATTTTATTCAAACGTCAGATGACATGAGTAATTTGCAAATAATTCTAGACAAGTTTTATCATATAAAGTATGAAAAGGATTAGAAAAAGAAATTAACGAAAAATTAAATCGTTCATCGCTGATACGTGACAGAGAACGGTTGAAAGAGCAACTTACAGAAAATGAAATATCTCTGATATAATCATAATATTAGTTCAATCAAGACGTTTTGATTGAATGTTTCATCGATCTTACGGTAAGTTAAAGTCTTTATGAGGAAGTTGTAAATTTGGAGAATTCCAGATCGTTTCATCGAAACTCCCCGCCCGCCTAGAACCATCATCATTTATGAGGCAAATACGTAACTGAAGTTAAAACACCGACGGATTCTTTCCAGTTTGATTCCTTTTACATAGAATCTCACATCATTACAAATAAAGAGCCCCATAGTAAAACTAATATGAAAAAGACAAGTACACAAGCGTTTATGGCAAAATGAGCTCAGAACAAAGCTAACTCCAGTCGTCTGCGCATGCAAAGAGGGTTCATTCTAAATGGATCTGGACTGAGTTTTGGTTAATTCAATTTATATGTTACAAATGACACATAATCACCACTGTGCGTTCCTGTCTCTTACTGCTACTTACAGCCTGTCGCGAATTTGGTTGTGGTGTCATTTGAACAGGGTTTCCTTCCAGAACCAACGTGGACAATTGGAAACACAGAGATAGGAATTCAATCTGGGATATGTCATCAACATTGTTGCTAATAGGACAAAAAAACACAGAAATGGAATTTTAAAAAAAGGAATTAAAATGGAATTATGTTATTGCTTTACCTAACAAATCTCTGTAAATGTCTTTTGAAGTGGCTTTATGTAAGTGCTGTTTACAGCCATTACTTGCCATATTCACATTGTTATCCTGTAGTTTTATGTTATATATTTTCGTTGTACTTTTGCACCATATTATGTGAATAAAATCGAACAAACAAACAAACAAACAAACAAATAATTCAAGAAAAAGATGACTGTAAGAGGATGAAAGTTGAGAACCACAGAACAAGTGAAAAATAACTAAGGCGGGTAAGAAACACAATTGACGCAACGCAAACAATATGTTAGATACAGACACACTCTGTCAACGTAGATAGTTTTAGCTGATGAAATCCAAAACTACATGCGATCATTGCCGATCAAATACTAGAAGGTCAGTGGTGCAATCAAAGCTTATTTAAGCAACCATTCTATTGGATCGATGGGGTGCCATATATGGAACATACAGACTGGGCTGAATTCTTGATTATATTTACATCTCGTCAACTTGTTAGCTTCTAATTATACCAGAACAACAGATGAGTATTGTAGTGGCTGACGCGCGGTCAGTGTGAATTTGATGTCGTCATTGTGTAGTCACGTGATTGTAAGAATATGTAGCTGTGTCACTCTGTTATTATCCTCTTTGCCGTCTGCACTTCGCCGTATTAACAACTCTGTCTGTCCTCTTATCTACGCTGTGTCTCACGACATAGAGCTCTGGCACCAACGACCATAT
>OFHS01003533.1:0-11744 GCA_900245855.1 Calvadosia cruxmelitensis | reverse complement strand
TAATTAATTTTAATTAATAGTTAAAAATTAACTAACTGAATAGTTATATTCATTCTCGTCTGTGTTTATTTCAAGAACAGAATGCATGGCTCGTCACAACTACTGTAATTGACGTACATTTTTAACATACAATTAAATTGTCAGTCTTCATCTCTTGCAATTACCGTTTCAGATCTTGCTCAAGTTGCTCCTACCCCAGCATGAAAGACTCAAAGAATTGGTGAATGTTTCCCTTGACATGGAATTAATTCAACAGCAAGTCGATCATAACACATTTGATCTCAGCAAGTGTGCTGAATTTGTAATAAGTATCATGCTGAAGCTATGTTCTCCTGCTCGCGACGAAGAAATCAAGTCCTTATTTGGCGTTGATGACATGGTGCTGCTCCTAAGGTATCCATAAATAGAAACATGATTTTCGTTGATGTGTTGAACATTATTGCTTTGCCGTAACTAAGCAACAGTGGAATATTATGTGATCCACTTGTCAGCTATGATAGTCTAAATTTAAGGAGCAAAAAGAGTCAAAGTCAAAGGGGGGTGCATACTTGTAGTGTAGGAGGCATAAATTGTGTTGTGTCCTTGTGTCGTCCAATGTTCTAGTAAATAAGCAATGCACTTGACTCTGGAACAAAGGGATGTGGTTCAAGTCCCAGATAAGGGAAATGGGGGCACTAAAGCCCCAAACATATAAGCCAGGGGGTTATCTAGTTGCTTGATCCCCAAACACTTTAAAGTTATCTTACATGTTTTAGTAAGAGCATGTTAACATATTGCTGGTGCATGCCCCTTCTCACGGTATATGATAACATCGAAATTCTTTTCTAATTTCAGAGGTATAATGGAAGCGCTGGACGGAATGAAGTTGGACATGGCAAACTATCAACTGCAATCAATTAAGCCGTTGCTGATTCAGCAAAGTGCTGATTACGAGAGGACGAAATTCAAACAGTTTCTAGAAGCAAATCCAGGTTTGTTATTTTGACATGCTTGAACTAAGAGTTGTCTATTTATCGATTGAAGCTAACAAGTGAATGGCCCAAGGATCAGAATAACAATAGCTACAGTGAAACCTGTCTATAAAGGTCACCTCTATGACATGAGAAAAATGTCCTTTATAGACAAGTGGCCTTTCTGTCCAGGTTGATTTCTATAGAAAGTGTCATTTTAGAGCTATGAAGAGTGGCCTTTATACACAGGTGGCTGCTTTATAGAGGTGGCCGCTAATACAGGTTTGACTGTATCATGATTTTTTCTCTGTTTCCCATTTGCAGATGGTTTGGCTGCAACAACACTCTGGCTAAAGTCGGCTTATGAAGCGCTCAGTGGCACAAGCCAGTCAAATGGAGCTCAACCACGTGCAAAGCCAATGAGTTCGGCAGTTGTGTTAACTCATGCATACCTGTCTTTATTATCTTGGCCAGATGACGCGCCTTATCCTGAAGTAAGTGCATTGATATAAATAGAAGCAGTCAATGTGCAGTGTGCATCAGGAGACCATTTTAATTGGTTGATCCTTTTTGTGGCCTTTTACTCTAACATTTAGACAGTTTTAGTTTAATTGTGTGCTGTTTACTTCAGACGCTTGTCATGGACGAGGCACGACTAATGGAGCTAAGCTACATGTTTGGTCAATTAGTCATCGTCAGTGCTGTCTTCCTTGTCACCCTCAACACAATCGGCAAACACTTGGCCTCTGATGGACAATACGTGAAAGCACTAAAAAAGAATGTCTGCATTTTGTTAGATGGTGTCAAAGCCACGTGAGTAATGGAGTCCGTTTCATTCATTCATCAGTCAAAATTTAATTACCGGTAAATGATTTATTTATTTTTAATGTTGATTTCTTTAGCGAGGTAGCCCAGTAAGCCAATGGCTTGTCTTCCTTAAGGCCTTGGACAATTAAAACCATGTAATATACAATAAATTTAATTATGTGTCTGCTGAGCCGGGAGTCGAACCCGGGATGCCTGACTGGCAGCCATGCGTAGTAGCCGCTAGACCACATTAACGAATGGCACTCACAGTCTGTTATTCCCTCGCGTAATCTCATGCTGGTTGAAATTAGCTGTGTCACGCCTATTAGCAGTATCACCCCATACTGTTATAATATCAATAAATGATTGTGACCACCTAAGACTACTGAAAATGACCTCTTGACACAGGTGGTCTCTTAAGACAGGTGAAGTGTATTGTTTTAACTTTTATTAACCAACAAGATTTTTCAAGACAATAGACTGTTTTGACCAAGGCAAAGACTTTAGCAAGTAGAATTAGTCTAGTTGTTGGCATAATGTTTGTGTTCTGGACATTACGGGCAAATAAATGCGCTGTAAATTACGGTATCGTCGCATGAGGGCGTATACTGATCTTTTTATTTCCAGCGAGTATGGCAATGCCTTGCCAGGGATTTATGATCAAATTGAGAAAGACACAACAAAGACATTGGTTTCCCGTCGCTTAGCCCCAATGACCCCTGAACAAAAGGGGTCTCTCAGGGGGCAGATATTGAAGCTGTCATCAATGGATAGCAACATTCGGACACTTTTGCGTGAGTTGACCTTACGATTATATCTCAGAAATCAAACATAATTATAGATAATATCAGTCGCCTCTGTTTGATTTTATTAAGGTGAGTGGCAGCCGAACGCTGGCTTTCGTTCCCCGGCTACGGGGTTCGAGTCCCAGGCGGACCTGCAGCTTGGACCATGTTGCTGCCCTGGTGACGAGGGGCTTAATGTAACGCGCTGTGCTGCCAGTATGTAAAGCTTTACTTTTGCGCGGGGAACGCTAAAATTCTGCTCCAATGATTGCGCGGATTTTCCTCTATGGTGACGTAATTTACATCCACTAATTCAACTTATTTGTAATATTGTACGGATTTTGTTGAATTTTCTTTTAAATGCGCCTTGCGGAATTACTGGCTGTGCTGCACAAATATCATCAGTGCATAGGTGGTGCGAAACGTCAAAGCCAATAGTTCCAGACAAGGGAGCCAGTCCTCTTGATGAGGTCGGATGATGGAACACGCAAAATATTCCCCCACATACCTCCACCGTTCATCCCAAAAAGCGTCTGTCTCCATGTACGACAGTAAGAAAAGAAAAGAAATAATTAAGTCGATGTGTGATTGTGTTGATTGAACACGAGGCCGTCGGTGGTACTTGTTTGTAAAATGGAGGCCAGATTGTACATTGTTTTGCTTCTCTTCGGAGCTTATTTTGCTTGCCGAATTTAAAGTTCCCCGCTCGTTAAATTCGATTTTTTCATATGTGTGTATAGCTTGATGAGAAAATACGATTAACGAGAAATAAATTTTCGTTGCAATATCGGAAAGCCGAGATATCGACCTCCGAAAGTCGACTTTTCAGATATTTTACTACTAACAAAAAAGGGATGCCGAAGGTAGACACTGTCCAGAAATTTGAAATCGCTTATAAAGTTGTTAAGGCTACAGTATGCGAAGAGAACACTGACTGTAAACATTGTGAGCTTCAAGTGTCACTTTTCGATGGCAAAATATTACTTGACAAACTGGGTAACATGCGACGCCTGGTCACACATCTGACCACATCTTGTCGACAGCTATTCACACGAAGAATAGATTGCTCTTCAGATTAGCTCCCTCCAGACAATCCTCCTTATATCGTGATGGTAGACCAAGTGGATTATTCATGTGAGGAAGCAATTGTGTGTTTTAGAACAGGATAGGTATAATGTAATACATAGTAAATTATTTCTTTCTTTTTTCTAAACTGAAAGTATGAATTCCATTGGGGAGGAGGAGTAGAATACATGATCGAAATCAACCACGTGGCTGAAAACATTGTTATCCTTAATACTATCACGTGAACCATAAGATGGGATTGCAATCTGAATGTCGCCATGCCAAAGGAACCGATGTTATCATGTAAGGTGTAATACTTAATGGAGTGAAGCTGAAATCATTTAATTGAGCCTAATAATGCGCGCTTGCAAACTGATGACAATTGTCGTCGCTTCGTAACAACGATAGTCGAACCTTAAAATGAAAATTCCAAATTCGCCATAAAAGCAACCAAATACTACGAAATCGTCATTTTGACTAAGCGGCAGACTGATTTTCGGACCCAGTCCACGTTAACGCCTTTTCACCGTTGATATTCGTATGCGTGTTTTGTAAGCTTATGGCTTATGGTCAATTGCATTAGGCTCAAAGCAGATGATTTCAGGGATTTAAAAGTATGAACGCGCGCGTGTTTCAATTGCGATTGACTGTGATCAATTAGTGGCTTAAGTCTCCCAAATGGTCACTTTAGTGTGTAATGTAGACACGGCACAGTGCGCCGTCAATTCTGTATTGTACGGGGATGATTACGAAGCTACAATAGACCGAGGCTATGACGTCAACAGGGTGTGTTTTTGTCGAGGGAGTGGCGACACAGGATTACGAGTGGCATCCAACCCAGCCGCAGGTGATCGAGCCTCAAGGGAAGACACGGCACGTATAAAATAATTATGGCTGCGCATGCGCGCAATAAAAATACAGTGGACATAAATGAACAAAAATAGATTAACTTGAGTAGACATAGAACGCTATAGAACACTTGCTTTAGATATACTGTAGGTAAAGTAGGTGTTTATATGCTTATGGTTTCTCTTTACAGAATCGCGCACGCGTGATTACGTGCTTCTGTCCATGACGCAAGAACGTTCATCGCTTGGCAAGGCAGTGCCTGTTGCCTTGACAGCAGTACAAGATGAAATCCATTCGCTGGCTGCCAAATTCTCGCGTCTCGTTTCACACAACAAAGATGTTTATATGCCATTTTATGAAGACATAATCAACGACCTCAAAAAAACGAAATAGGATCAGATCTGGTCAGCGGCCGCCTTGGCCATCGTACATGCGTAAAACAAACGGCGTTTTATGCCTGGTTACGCCTTGTTATTAGAATAGTTTCTTTGCTCAAGTTTATCGAAGGATATAATTACGCCACATAGTTACGCCACATGATGATGTGAGGAGTTATATTGTAAAATAGCTTGTAATTACCAGGGCTGACAAAATATTCATTAACTTATAAATATGAACGAGTTAGATGGTGTTTCATTGCATTATTTAGCTTTTAACCTGTAATTTTCGATAGTCTTGCTGCTGTTATCATCGCCTGTAAAAACAGTTGATTGCATGTATCCATGGTAACTAAATACTGAGACTGATGCGTTTTTGCTTTGACCTTCTTAATTAAATGTTCGATTGGAATACGAAATAGAATTCATTTGTCTTCTATACTTCCTAATCAGCGATCGCGTGTCTGGCAGGTGATATGCTTTTGGTAGTATGTATGTTGTGCTGTGAAAATGGTCTCCAGCGCCTAATGTGTGTGATTTTGGCGCGCAAGAACCGTGTTTATTCAGGAGTGCATCCAATGCCATCAGCTTCATGCGAGACGGATGTTAAGGATTTCTATAGTCTTATTTCATCTCTTGTTGTTTGAGTTCCTGCGTGGCAGTGGACGGACCAGATGGCTACTTGGGATATTGGTCCCGCAGGACTTGGATGTTAGTCGACGTGCGAGAACACATCTTCCACTCCCTGCTGGCTTCTTTGCATAAACATCGAGGTCGTAAGACAACGTGTTTCTTTGAATCGTGATCGATCGCATAATCGACGCCTTCACTTGCCATTGACTGACTCGCTGGCATAGCAGCTGTTGGGAGTGATGGGGATGGAACACGAATAATTGCGTTGCGTTTGTCTTCTGTGACAAATTCCTACAACGAGATTGCTCCAATACTTTCGACAGATCCACTTCCAATATTCCGCTACATCGCAGCAATCAGGTGGTTAAGCTGATGGCAACCGACGCAAAGACAACATTGTGACGTGACCTCCATCTGTTCTTGACGACGTGTTTAAACGAGGTTGATTACAGGCATAAGAGGCCATTTGAGAAGCAGATTTCAATTGAAAGAACTCTTGATTTCTTGCTGGACATGCGATCGATGTTGTCAGATAAAAAGTGCGCCAGAGTTTGGCAAGAAGAGCACTGACTTTCGTTGAATATATACTAGCGTAAGATTGAGCGATTGGTTGTGTTCATCCTTCGCTGGCTGAGAAGGCAAGGCACACAATGTCATTGTGACCTGTTCGTAATCGTCGTCTCTGGCTCATTCACGAGGGACCTTGCTCGATGCATTTGACCAACGAAACATCCAGAGCAGAGGACATTGAACTAGGAGCAGTGTTCTTGTGGCTGTGGACTTCTGTGGCTGTCATTGAATGGCTGGTGGGGTTTGTTGTTAATTCCACGCTGATTTTGTCATATTTCAAACACGAGAATCGTGCTACCATAGCAACTATTTTGACGGCCAACTTAGCCGTCAGTGACTTGGCTCTCATAGGCTTGGGAGTCCCCGTTGCCGTGGTAACGGCATTTAGGCACCCTGCTATGCCAACGACGGTCGGCAATCTCGCCGAAGGATGCGTACTACTGTTGCCATGGACGACGTCATTGATGACGGTCAGTGCGATCAGCTACGACCGACGTTTGTCTGTCCATCGTCCGTTTCGCTTGCCGTTGTCCCGCAAGAGGCGTGGCGCAAGGATCGTTGTCATATGGTGCTCTGCTGCGTGTCTGTCCGCAATGGGAATTGCGGCCAACAGATCACTTTATCCAATGTTAAACAAGCAAAGCGTCGTAAGTCTAGTGAACGTTGTCAGTCTGCCAATGTTCGTACTTCTTTTATCATTTATGGCGTACAATTACATCACGATGCGTCGTGGGATGGGCCAAGTGGCTCAGATGCCGTCAATCATGTTGCAAGGTGCTGCGTTTATCGCCGACGCCATGCCAGGACATCGTTCACAATTCTCAGCTGTCATTTTGGGACAGATCAAACGGCGACGACGTAAAATCTTTAAAATCACATGCATCGTTCTACTGACCACGTTGACATTTTGGACGCCTTACGTTTTGGTGACGTTCTATGAAATAAACGCCGTTCGAGAACCAACGATCGCTTCATTACGTTTACGCTATTGCCTGCTGACATTTGGACTTGCCAACCACGCCGCTCATCCTTTCTTGTACGCTGGCAAGAGCACACAATGGAGGCGTGCTCTCAATAAGTCTATCCCAAATCGGCTCCAAGCGGCACGCATAACTCATCACGCTTGACGGTAATCTTGTAGAACTCCCTCAGACTCATCGCTTCATTTGTAGCGTCAATTTTACTACTATTAATTATATATTCATTCATTCAAGGTTTGGTCATCCTTCCCTCTTGGTAAACACGTACGCGCGTCGTCTCGCTTAATATCAAATAAGAAGCAAACAGCTGTTATTACGCGCACTTGTTTGGTGCCATTTGATTGGACGACAATGAGGGTGCTACGAGGCATATTCAAGAGGGCGACTCAACCCTTTTGCGGCTGAGCAATCACTAAGTGATCGCATGAAGACCAGTCTTGCCGCCATAAACTTGTAGCTCCTGGCAGGATGAGCTGTGATTGGTCCATTGCAGCTGTTTGCCAAGCAAATAGAGTAAAATGGCCACACCCTTACTAGCCCCACCCCTAAAATACAGAACAGGTGTTGACCATTCGATTGCTTGATTATTTCCACGAATCTTAAGAGCATTCAAATGAAGGCTGCATGAACCTGAGGGAGGAGCACTTCGATACCATTATACCTAACAGGCCTGTTTGTCTGCTATTCGGAAGATTTCACTTTAATTGTATAATAGAACCTTTACAGGTTGTAGAACTCCATACCTATATCGTAAATCATCTGCATTTTTCATCGAATCACGCCAAAATTATTGACATTGTTTCAGTGGTCCACTTATTTACATCTCTAGTAATAAATTAATAAATCATCAATTATCTAGATCATGATTTCGGTGGTTTTTAATTCGCTGAATATCTCTCTGAACCTAATTACGGAACCAAAGGAAGTCTTATATCCCCATACCCCGTTTAAAGTATTCCTGTATATGTGTGTGACTTTATTCTGAACATCCATTAGGTTACTATGTTTTTCATGGAATTTACAATAATTTTTTCAGTAGATATTGAAGGCCTTTCTTCTTCAGGGGATAAAAGCTACATTGATCAGAAAGGACTGTCTTTTGTCACATGTGCCTTTAACCTTCGAATGTTCTCCTCTTGCTGCTCTCAACCGGCTTACGACGTCGACGTTATCTCAAATCCGTTGCTAGGCAACTACCAAACATATGGGCACATAGCGGTGGTCTAACAAAACACAATATTTAATCGATATATTATGGTTATTGACCACACCTTAAATTGCAGAATTCATGTCGTGGTTGAAAACAGATTGCCTTTTTAATACTGAAGGGTTACCACAAATATTTCAAATGTAGATTGATGAAACTGTGGGCAGGCACGTGAGAATGGACCAACTACAATCCCAATGCATTATGGGATTCGTCCCAGTCTACTTGTGCTGGTACACGTGACGACAACTGCAGTACTAGTAAAATTGCAGTACTCTGTTTAAAGCACATTTAACCGTACTCTTTTCTCTGATAGTAAGATTGTTCTTGGCTTTCAAACTTGTTTATTTCATTTAATTTCAGCTCATAAACAAGTTGTTGTATCGTAGGCGCTAAAATGTTACAAATTTTCAGGACTGCATTTGGTCAGACAATCTCACATAGAAATATAAAATGTACATGTGATGAACCTTTTACAGTCAAAACCTGTAGTAGCGGCCACCTCTGTAGAGCAGCTACCTGTGTATAAAGGCCACTCTTCGTAACACCAATAGCCTACATTTCCTGTAGAAATCACCTGGCCGACAGAAAGGCCGCTTGTCTATAATGGTCATTTTTCTGAGGTCCCAAAGGTTGCTGAGCATTATAAACAGGTTTCACTGTATATAAATAATAGAAACCGGGGTTTGATATTTACTTTTGCCCTCTTCAATGAAACTTCATTTTCTCAAGAACACCATCAATTAACTCACTACAATGATACGCTATACAAAAAAAGTTGTGTTTTGTAAACGAGGAAGCAATTTTCTAACGTTACTTAGTGAAGTGCATGAAATTGAAATTGTCAAGACAACAAGTAGCGTATAATTATCATCAGCTGAAAGGTATTGTGAAGAAACGATCACATGATATTATTCATCAAGATCATTGCCATAGAAACCGTGCATTTGCCTCGTATTACTGTTGTAGCCTCGTTTTAACGTACTTGCATTTTGATATTTGGTTGATATGCTCTGTGTAATAGAAATTCGATTTTTGGCTGTATATTGTTTCTTGATTCTCATAATTTCTGGTTTTGATTTTGATATATTTGTCATAAATAAAAAAGTAATGAAAGGCGAATACAGGTAAGATATCTTACACTTACGTACAGCCTAAAACAATTAACAGTGTGTGCTAAAGTCTACTTTCCTAATTGACTTTTTAAACTATAGATTGAAGTGGCTGCCGTGAATAATGTTAGTTGGAATCTGTCCGTCGAGTGAAGCGGACAGGCCGCGGACAGGTTCGTGGCTTTGCTGTCCCCGAACTTTATTCTAGATTATATGATTCCAAATTTCGTCATTGTGTTAGTTTCTACGGACAAACAAGACGCCTTTCAAATTACTATTTTATTTTATGTTTATATTTCTCTTTTTTTTACTATGTTTTTAGTAAAAAATAACTTCCAACCGGGGGAGGGAATGCGAGCTCTGGAGGGCAAAATAAATTCTTGTCCGTAGAAATTGACACAATGACGTAATTTGAAATCAGTGCCATAGCGTCAACTTAGCTGTGCTGCCGTTGGGAGAACAACTCATACAGTCCTTTATATATATCGTAAAATCATCCATTTTATTAGAAATGTGAAAATATACTTCTTGTTTGTTTGCAAATGATCCGCTGGGACTTGAAACTGATAAAGCGGTGTTTAAATTCCTCAGCTGTGTATTGACGAACAGATGCTTTGGCATGGTTTGCTATCAAACATCTTAGCCAATCAGATTGTAAGATTCTAACTTGCTGTTTTGGAATGTGGAGCTACGATACACGTGCGCAAATGTGGTAGTTTTAAAGGATTAATTAAATCTTTCCAGTTTTATCCACAAATATTAACAATTAGTAATCTACAGTTCATAATTCATGGCCTAATTAGTGAATAATACTCATCAGTCCAAGATGAATTCTGGAATTTACGATCATAATCAATGAAGAACTACATCCAATAGCTTACTTAGGGACCGCTCATTATTTATGCCCTTGGTTGGTACCGAAGAGAAGCAAAAAGTTTCAACCTTTTTTGTTTCACCCAACCTTCAGGTAGCCAAGAAAAAACATTACCCAAACCTCTAAAATCACATCATATTATAATTAAACAAGTGTGGACAGAAAAGAACTTAGATATCCTAATTGTATATAAAGCTGTTATGAAATAAATGATTACTTTACCATGTGCTGTAGATCAAATGTGCATAGAATAAGCCAGAGGACATCATACCAAGTTTAGTTATATGACACTGGAATCGATTAATCAGCAAAGGAAAGGAAATATCAGTTAAAGAAAAGTTACCCAACCTTCAATGTTGCCAAAATTTGAGTTACCCACCCTGCTTCTCTTCGGTGCCAACCACGGGCATAAATAATGAGCGGTCCCTTATCATTTGATTTTAATACATACATATTTTATGTTGAGGTAAAGGTGCGTGGGGAATTTCAGCGCGATTTCATTGTCTGATGCCTCGCTAATCTGCTTCAGTGTGTTCGGCCGTGGTGTAGCCATTCTTCGCTCGCGATGTCCAGATAGGATATGGGCCCCACAGTAGCGCATGGATAGGGCAAGGCTCATTAGATCACGTGGAACCAGGACCATTGATGACAGTATTATGTAACAATCTCTGTTTGGCAGGGGTCTTAGCACGACTCGAACAGACTAGCTCAGTTGCTAGCAGTAGTACTGAGTTCTTAATGGACCAAGCGCAGTTCCAATGCATGACGGGATACACTTGTTTTAGGCACGTGGTATTGAGCTGAAACCTACAGTTTTGACAGCAAAGAACAATCCCTGAAATTGACCATCATTGATAAGAGTACGGTTGATTGCGTTTCAAACAAAGCATTTTCCTGGCGTCTTCACGTTTGTCAGAGGTCAACTCACTTATTGTATACACCGAAATGCATTGGGACTGCGCATGGCGGATTGACCCAGATATTCTTTACCCCCGCTTATATACTTCCATTATTGCATGTACTAAGTGTACTTCCATTATGTGCTTTTATTCAATTTACGTATAGCGATGTGCGCCTAGATTAACGAACGCCATAACAAGAACGATTTCACACCGAGAGGATAAGAACGGACCTTATACTTTCAGAAATAAATAATTAAAATTTAAACTAATGTGCAAATACAATTAAAAGCTATACGAATGTTACAAAACTATTCAAAATGAAGATCTCATTCAGCATTCTGTAGTGTGGCAAAGTTCCTAAAACAGACGCAACGTTATAATTATATTACCTTCATAATAAGCATTAAATGTATTATTCAAATGGAGTAAAAATATAATCATTCTTAAATATATTCGCAGACTTAAAATATTATTAGAATACGGAATATACTCTCAAAAATATTCTTGAAGTAAAATTAATTTTTTTGAAAATATCCTTGAAGTAAGAATATATTCTAAAATATCATCATCATCATCATCATCATTTATTCAGATTATCCAATCAGATACAAGTTCTGTTTTTCATGGAGCTGA
>OFHS01003531.1:0-13692 GCA_900245855.1 Calvadosia cruxmelitensis | reverse complement strand
CTCGCAAGGCAGTATGTTATCAGGAATGTTTACGCGACAAGATGAAAAAATGAAAAAATCAACGCATTTTCCCCCCACAGCATAGACTCTCGGGTTGCCATAGCAACCGTGAGTCAAAAAAATCGCTTTGTGGTTATGAAGTGGGCGTGAAGTCGCTGCCTGGAAACTGAAACAAAAATTGTCCGTGTCATGGGTCAACAGAAAGGCGAAAACGTATTTGCTCATGGTGTACACTATTAACCGTTTGGTCAGATTTTTTCAAAATATGGGTCAAGCGTGATTTACGTTACATAAAAAGTACAAAGGTATTAATTATTTACTGAGTGAAATGGGGATTTGCATGGAGACTAACAGAATTTCCCCTTTCCAGTGTTGTGAGTACTGTACTCTTTAGACAGACGTTATTAGCCAAAGTCTGAGGAACTTCCAACTTCCAAGGGTAATTGAATTTCTTTCTGTGAAATGGAACCTTTTCTGAAAGCAGGTACAAATTAATGCAAAGGAATGAGGCCAAATGTTCTGCTTTTGTGAGCAGCAAATGTTAGATTTTGAAACTAGTAATTTGCAGTAGTGGAAGTAGCGAACTACAAGTAGTTAGCTACTTGTAGCGAACTACTTTTCTGTGTAGTGAAGTAGTTTTTGACTACATTTTTCAAAAAGTAGTTGCAGCTGTAGCGAACTACTTTTTAACTAAAGAAGTGTAGTTTTTAGCGAATTACTTTTTGATTTAGGATAATCACTTTAGCTACTTTTTCCACATACATTTACATCTGGATTTTAAAAATTCCGAGACGGAAGCACAGTGTTTCCTGAAAACGGCTTGATAGTTGACATGAGACTGCCCACTATAACTAAAGAGTTGGCTTAAAAGAAGCATGATAATGCCAATGATTGAAGTCTTGTTCGCATAACAAGTCGTATATTTTGTGAATAATGATGAAAAGCCAAAATTCTTGTTTCTGATTGACTTTTTAAGGAAATGAAAGTAGTCAGTAGCGAAGTAGTTAGCTACTTTTTGGGAGAAGTAGCGAGTAGTTGTAGCTAACTACTTTATTTCTCCTGTAGTTGCAGTTGTAGCGAACTACATTTTTAGAGAGTAGTTGTAATTGTAGCGAACTAAAAAATTAAAGTAGTCAATCCACCACTGGTAATTTGTGACTGGGAATTGGTTAATATCAAGGAGTAGTAGGCCTACACCGTCCCAGCTTCAGTGCCTGTCATGTTTTCCACTTTTATTAGCAGATGGTGTATATAGCTGGTCTACTGAATAGAATGTATTACTGCATTAGCAATGGACTGATGGTAATTTTTCAACAATCGATCGGTAATGAAGATGTTGTAGAATGGTAAATGTTATTTAATGACTATTTATTTACCCCCGTATAAGGAACATCTTATTTTACATCCTACAGATACTTGGCAATATAAGAGCCAGTAGATCTGTGGAAATGCTAAATAAACAGTTATTATTAAATTGGTAGTAGTAGACTTAGTGGTAGTAGTATTAATTTTATAATGATCGACAAAAATTTATTAATCTATGCATTTGCGCCAATGGCATTATAGCTTTGTCACAATCGCCGTGTGTCATTGTACAGCTGAAGGATGATTGCAATACAATACAGATATATGCATTTGCGTTCAAGAAAGTAAGTGCGCGGCGGCCACTTGAGCAAGCAAGACAACTGGACGATGTCTAGATCTGATGTGAAATTGCAAAGTATGACCAGTATAAGACTGTTTTGACGTGTTTTACATCGATGACTGATTGTTCCGAACTACAGTTGATTAGTACGAAGAAACATTGATACATTGATTGATCGATGCATTATGTTTGACCCACCGCTGCTGTAAGCTAAGCTACATCTTCCTATTCATTTGAAAAGCTATTAATGTGGAATGGGCACTTCAAATTTGCTGTACTTGCCTTTGCAAACCACTCTGCTTGAGTAGTTAGAAAGACAGCTACTTCAGTCTCTTTGAAGCTGTCTTAGTCGTTTCTAAGCTGAGAAACAATGTGCAGCATAGAATGCTCACTGAAGCTATATAGTAGCTCAGACCAGCCAATACAGTATAATATAGCTTATAATGCCACTCACCAAATGCGTGAGAGGCTCTGAGGGCTACATCTTGAGTATTGACTACTGAGGCTGCCAGTGAAGTATTGATTACGTTCATTTCTTTTTTTAGATTCTGGTCTGAAAGGCTCAAAGTCTAAAAGATGGATCCACCCAGAAGCGGCGCTTGTTAACAATTGTGTCACTTACAGCGGCAGGGTCAGTATTGGATTAGAACTTATAAGTTCTGATGTCTTGCATTTGATGACTCGTTGAATGTATGCATCTGTTATTTGAAATGCTTTACAAAGGCTGTCTGAAATTCTGCATACCCTCTCCTTTTCGCACGCGCAGTATCTAGGTGACGTCGAAGTTGCTGGTGCGAAAGGAATCGACTTTGTCAAAAGTGCCATTGTGAAATTAAAGGTTAGTAACTCACTTGAATCAGCCACCAACGACTTGTAGGTTCAATGATAGAACTGTAATGTAATGATATTAGATAGTTGCGCATTGCTTAACATATTACGCTACTTCTGCTGCAGAATGCGATAATTCTATTTTGTTAATCCAGATGGTGCATTTTTATTTCTGCTATTCTTCCTCAGACACTGCAATAACAATATTGGATCATTCATTCCAAGAGTTCTCCGCAAGATATAGCATCGCTATGGCCCTATTGGAAGTTTTAGTAGTTGTGAATCAATATTTTATTACTTGGGCTTATTATTAGATTCATATATAAGAATGGCCCATCGAACTGCTCGATGTAACAATAGTAGTGCCGGTCCAACTGTCGCTTGTAAATGACCCATTTTGAACAGGCTAGTGTCCTTTTGACTTATATCTGCCTATCCGTCAGCTGTCAAACATTCGAATTTGGTGACAAATGACAACAAACGTTGGACAATAAACGGAAGGCCATTATTCATTTATTATGCAACATTCGGTCAAATTCTAAATCTAAAATCTCTAATCATACTTCTCACACGTGGCCAATTCTGCCCCTGTGATAATCTTGTATGTCATTAATCAGCTCAAAACAATGGACTGCAATGCATTTTTACACCAGTGTTGCTAATCAAAACATCTATTGACCTGTTTAATGATATCATCTGCTAGTAGATAAATTAAAGTCCTTGCCATAGAGTCGATGGTGTGGCTTCTGATTCGTATGTAAATATTGCGTTCTCGGCATTGGTACGATATAGAAATATAGGCTAGGTGCTACCACTGATGCTTCATGCAATTATCCAACCATTCCACCAAACAAGAAACACTTTTTAACGTGACTGAACATGAGCTAAAACAGTAGATTGTCATTAAAATCGACCAGTTTGTGTTATAGTGAAACCTGTCTTTAATGGTCACCTTTGGGGTTTGAGGAAAATGACCTAATTATCCAGGTTGATTTCTATAGAAAGTGTCATTTTGGGGTTATAAAGAGTGGCCTTTATAGTTATACTCAGGTGGCTGCTCTATAGAGGTGGCCTCTAATACAGGTTTGACTGTACAACATGATCTAACTGGATACCTGGATTAATGTAGTGTTGTCATGGTTTTGTGTAGTTCTCTCAGTCGTTAAACGTCAGTGAGGCTGGCAAGAAGAAAAGCAAACTGAGAAAGATTGAACTGCAGATCTCCGTCAACTCTGTGAAAGTCTTGGATGTGAAGACAAAGGTTTGACCTTTCTTTTTGAGGAGACGAATAGGAATCTCCGCAAATTTGAATTTTGTGCAATCTCGTTAATATCACTATTGTTTTCCAAACAATTAAAATCTTGAAAATTAAGTTCACTTTCCTGCATGTCCAATTATTCCTAATGTCCCTTGGACCAAAAGAATCCCATTAAGCAATTACGACAGAACAAATATGCAGGTATTCAGTATCCATAGTGAAAATCATCTAAGCCACGTCTGAATTTACCAGGTCTAAAATAACAAATAAATTGCCCAACAGAAATGGTCTATGTTTGGCAATGTGCTCCTGAAGCCAAGATCCATACACCTGCATATAATGCCTTAGAATTTGCTGTGGTATTAGCTAAATGGTACAAAGCTCATAAAGGACCACACAGCCTGCTCAGTGTTGTGATACGGTCTGACCTCAAAGATGCAGAAATGAGAACATTGAGATCTGTAAAGAAACTGAAGACGCTTAGGATGTTCGCTGAGGATAATTGTGGATTAGCTTGAAGAAGGACTGATTGTATCCATAATCCATATGATGCAGTAGCAGAACACAAGTTTTAATAGGAATAAAAACATTACAAATTCATTGAGAGTCTGCCAATCCAAGTTTGCATACTCTACAATGCATAAAATATAGGCCTATCTAGGCGGGTTTATCTAACTTTTTCAACAGTATGAGAAAAACTGATCTTCACTAATTGACTTTACAGGCATGTCTGCATCAGCGACCGTTGCATCGTATTTCCTACTGCGCAGATGACAACGATGATGTCAAGCTGTTTGCCTTCATAGCCAAAGAACAAGACTCGGCCAAGCACAAGTGCTTTGCATTCATCATGGAAATCGATGTAAGTTTAAATTACAGATGTTAGTGTGGTTGTTGTTCTATGATGAACAGAACTTCAATAGAATTCTAGCTTTTATGTAAGTGTCAAACTGTAGTACTTGCTAGCAATACAGCTGGAATGGACGCCGGTCTCAGTGTAGCACTGTTAGTGAATGAATTAGTCTCGGCTCTCGGATGATAATGACCTGTCGTCACCGTAATTGGCGTATCTGCACACAGTGTTGATAACTTGTTACCTGGGAGAGGGCAGCCGTGCCTCATTATTGTTGCTTCTGGAAAACTTCCTACTGATGTTAGCCTTAGCTGAATTAGAGTATTTGCTCTGCTTTGCTGATTAGAGTATACGTCGCATGCATTGCTAACTGCTAAGCCTCACACCTCAAGAAATAGCCAAGATGCCATGAACCCGCAAGACTCCCACCCTGCCTCTCTCTCTCTCTCGAATCGTTAATAGTTAGTTATAGCCCTATAGGAATTCCATTCCTCTGGTAGGCTACAGAAGTGTGACCAGTGCTTGGTTGTACAGTGAAACCTCGTTAATATCACTATGGTTTTCCAGCCACAAATCGTGATAATAAGCGGGTTCAAATAGTTGATTCCGACTAAGCTTGGTTCTCAGGCTAAAGTGATATTAACCAAGGTGATATTAACGGGTTACTCTGCAGTGACAAGTGTACCTTTTTAATTGCTGCCATTTGTAGCTAAGCAGCTCCCATCAGATAACCAATCGTAAAAGCCAAAAGTGTAGCTGTGGTGATGAGTTTAATCTGCTGGGACAGGTAGCATTTTAATGGACCAGCTGGGTATACATCTAGGCATGTTCCCTGTGGTTGCCCCTGTAAGTGTTCCCTGTTGCTTTCAGCTGTCTTGGTTTACATTGTTTGGGTTTCTGTCTTTAGGCTTGCGCTATCACGTTGACCGTTGGCCAAGCATTTGACATTGCTTACAAAAAGTTCTGTGAGGACGGCCGGAGGCAGTTGAAGGAAAAGAAAGAGATCTTAGATGTCAGCTCTCACGTGAAGCTCATCAAGAATGCTTCAAACGACACGAACAATAGAGAGGAAAAATCAAAGCGAAAGAGCACCCCTCTCAGGGTATGACCTCATTCTTAACGATATCCTGAAGCTTACTTGTGGCCACATTGAGAATTGGTCTCTCGACACAGGTGGTCACTTAAGACAGGAGATTGTATGATTTGAATGTGTAAGGAGAGTAAATGTAGTAAAAGCTGTTTCTTAGTTAGCTCTTATCTAATTAAATGTCATTCCATAACCAGATTTTAATCGAGTTGGGACTTTAAGGGAGGTGAATTAGCTGGACCAATATGGCAAATGAAATCCAACCTGCGTTGAGAAGTTTTGGGACATTATCTGATGGGAAATTAATGAGGTTTGACTATGTTTTAATGCCATACGTTTAAATGATGTATCTTTATGCGTTTAGATGATGATGGTGATGATTTGTTCATGGAGGGAATGTTTTATTTGCTTTGTGTCTTGGCAATATCAATCCAAAATCATTTGAAAACCATGTGAAATGGGAAGCACCCTGTGTGAAACAATGGGAAATAACAAACACCATGTAAAACTAAAAACCATGTGAATTAGAAAAGAGAGAACAAGCCATGTGAAAAAGAACTTTCACACGGTTTTTACACAGTTTATCACATGATTTTTTTCCCATAGATTTCACATTGTTTTCACATGGTGTTCCTTCTGTTTATAGTGTGGCATGTTGTATTATTTCAGAAGTGGACAACTTTTGATGAAGGAGACGAGCTAACAATCCACAACGAAACTGATGCCTTTGAGAACTATCTCTTCGGTTTACAACGACAGAGAAGTGCGCAGCTGCGAAGCTACAGCGAGGCTGACCAATCAAGTGATACCTCTAGTGACTGCACGCTCGACAGTGGAACCTTGTTCATGGATAACATGGTGAGTTGTTGTGGACATTGTGGCATCATATGCCAGTGTGGAGCTGTGACAAAATGAGTGGTCGATCTCTTGTTAACTATGTATTAAGGGATAGCGAGGCGTGTCCTGGTGATTAAGATGCGTAATATTAAGCTCCCTGGCTAGATACAAGCAGACATGGTATTTACATAGCGTAATGGGACATGGAAACAATAGAGATTAGTATGGGAGGCTAACTGACGCGAGAAAGACCGTTCTGACCGTTCCATACAGTTTGAATTCACTTTCTGTTTTCAAACATTTTGGCAGAAATTTTGTGTGTCTCAGCAGAACTTATAATGACTAGTCGATGAGGTAATTTATTATAAATTATGAGCAATTATAAATATTATTTAGGATGATTTAGGATAATTTATGCCAAGTGTCATGGAATTATCCGGTTTCTGCATGTCATAATTATTCTCTTTTTAGTTCAGTGAGAATGAGCATGAGCCTGACCAGGGTAACTCTGACAAGGACACACCTCGGGCCATCGCTAAACCACCCAGCAAGAAGGATGTTCGCCTCGGCAAGAAGATCTCCTGGGACGGCCTGGCACAATGAGCTGCAGGCAGCCATGCTGTCCGATGGGGATTGATAACTGAGAACATTCTAGGCTTACCAAGACTGGTTTTGAAGTAATTAAAAATTAAGATGAACTATTGATGGGATTATGGAGTGTAGTTCTGGTGTTGTATAGAATAAGCAGATCGATTCATTGTTTGGCCATGAAGACGCGTGCTTGAGGCATAGCCAGACGTGGTCTGACCCCGGGGTCTGACTCAATTGAGATTTGTGACAGATTAGGCGGTCGCTTTACTTTAGCCCCAAACAGACAATTTTAGCAATTATGTACAGCAAAACAATGTGATTTAATATTGATTAGAAAATGTACTAATGTACATATAAGTTGTAAGGGGAAATGCCGTTGACGCATGAATGAAATGATTTTATTGAGCTGCAAGGTTTTGCGGTTCACGACAATGTCTCTTTGTTGTCCATCGGTAGCTTGTCTTGGTGCACCAGAAGCAGGGGGTGGGTGGAAGCCATTGGAAAGCCTAACGGGCCCTAGTCCCCTGTCAGGGAATTCGTCGGTATAATTATATAATTTTATTATCTCTCTTTCTTAAATATATATCACATACTGAAATTGTAAAAAGACTACGTAGGCTAAAAATGCAAAACAAGTTAAGTTCAGTTATTTGGAAACTTATTCAATTTGGGCAAGTGTGGCGTGGACGCTCTCAATTTTCTACGCTGTATTGCCTAACGCAACAGTTTGCGATAAATTCGACCTTGCAGGACTTGTCCTTCATGCTTGTGCCGAGTTCGTCGGCGAAGGCCTTGGCGGATGATCTGAATGCTCCAAGGGTTTCGAAAGCAATAGGTGCGATTATAAATTGGTCAGTTAATAGCTCTCTGTATTTGGAGTCTTTGTTGCACTCAGCTTTATTTACTTTTAAAAACGAGATTAAAAATATGTATCACTCTATGTGCGTTTTGATAAGTTGCTTGTCGCTAGAACATCTTATCAAGTCTTCCTTCTGGGGGGAGGCCACCACTGATTTTTTGTCTACCCCACTTTGAGTTGCAGTTTCTCCCGGAATATCACAAAGTAGCTGGTGCTTATTCTCATCATCTGACTACCACCTGCCCGTAGTTACCACTGCTTCTATAATGATATCCCTTGCCTGTCTCGTGTTCTTTTTTAACTGTGAAGGGTATGGGCGTATTTGTAACACCAGCTCTGTGCTGCAAACGATCATTCAAATAGTCGGTGATCCTTTCAAATCTCAGTGACAGCTTTCCTCAGTTTCCTGCCGTACAAATGTTTAGAAATGGTCTCCATATTATTCGGTACGCACTCTATCCGATAATTCCATTCACAATCCGACACATAGGATTCCACTTTACAGTTACGGTTATAGTGTATTAAAAGTACAAATCTAAAGAGAAAAGAAATTATAGAAATGTCATTGTCCAAAATAACAATGCCAAGCATAATTATGTAATACTAGGTGAGTAGGTGGTCTCAGAGTTTGAGCTGCTGCGCAGTTTCGTCCATGCAGCGTCTCATGCAGCTCATTGTTTCTCAGCTCAGTTACAACCCCCAGGAGACAGAAATCGATCCTTTCGAATCGAACGCAACGGTTTGCAAAAACAAGCACAGCAAATGCAAGGTGCACAATCCACATTAACATTTGCAAAAAGGTAACTCGGCTTCAATGCGGCCTTTTAAAAAAATGGCTCCGTTAGGTTCTGCGCCAATTTGAGTTGTTCAACTTTAAATTGACTTGAGCGTTAGCGGTGTGCTTCAAAGGTTTAAACAACCAGAGCCTAGTTGTTTTCCATAGGTCAGAAAACCAGTACTTAATTGCTACTAAGTAGCAGGTGCCATATGGTTTTGAACATACATACTGCACATACAATGTACTCCATGTAGTATAAGAGCCTAGTCTGGTCCTTTTATGTGCGTATTGTTGTATATTTAAATAACTATACAAATACAGGTACATACGTATATTAAATATACATATAAACAGACAGCCGTTTGTGAAATACTGCATCGATCATATACTGTAGACTATAGCTGGTCCGCGCTGCTAACTCAGCTGCTTCCAGCGCCGTTGCGTCGCAGTTGGAAATTGGACGGATGTCAATTAGTCCAATACAGCTCACAGCCGAAGGGTGAAGGCTTGGATGAATGCACAAAATATGGTTAAGATTGAACAGTCCTAATTATCTGAATAATTGCTTCCATAATCTCTACAATATTCGTCATGAATTTCTCAGAATTTGTCCCTTTTGTGATTGAAAGTTTAGCCTTTCATAACTTCTCCTTGAACTTTTCTTGAAGTTAGCCTTCAAAAGGATATTTCACTTTGGAAAGTTCTAAATCAAATAGAGTTGCTGGAGAACTAGAAAATAACTCAATTGTAGCTAAGCCACTTCATATTTAAGATCTACTAGTTACTGTGAAATTCTTTACAAATTACTTTGGACAATTTAATACATTGCAGATGGTGTCTTAGCCGAACGAGATCGACCGCAAGCGAGGCTAATCTTGATCTTTCGTCTCAAAACTGAAGAAATAACAAAATGTTGAGGTCTAGAATATTGCAGGAGGCCTGCTTGGTTTAGTAACGTTCTTGGGCTTAAACTGACACTGAATTCCATTTTATGGAAGTTAATACTTGGCCTGATTTCCTTGCTAACACAGGGATATTGTTTTGTTTACGTTTAGTTCTCAAAATGGGATGAATGCTGCAGCACATCCGCCTGGAAATTTAAGTTCAGCAGCAGCAGCATTTACTTTTCAATGCCATGCCGCAGTTGACAGCAGAAGCATTCAATTGAATTGTCTTTGGTGTTATTGAACTCAGAATGAATTCACCACAAGTGGCGATGGAGTACCTTTCGTCTCCCTTCAACGCTGTGCTCAATTCCGTCGGTCAACAGCACGAGAGCTCGTTCAAGCAGGCATTCTACAACACTGCAGCGCTCTTGTTCGTTTGTCTCTGCGGTGGAATAGCAGTTGCCCTGTATTTTGTGCTGGAAGCTTTCCTGAGACCGTTGCTATGGGCTGCTTTGTGCGGAGCATTCTTGTACCCGTTCAAGAAAACAGCAACGAACTATGCCCGGTTTTGGCTGGCGTCTTTGCAACGCTCTCAAACCCCAATTACATTTGGTGTTTTCATGGGACCATTCCAATGTGTCAATCTTGCCACAGACTCCTTGGCTGGCAAGATAAATAGCAACAGAAAGCTTTCCCTTTTAATCGTGGCTTCTTTCCCTTTGTTGTATGCTCTCCTAGCTGTCAGGGGCTTGCAAATAGCTGGAGCTATTGAGATTGTGATTCATCTCCTTGGCTACGCTTTGGATTTCTGTCAAAGACCTATCTTGGTAAGAATTCTAGTCAATTTTGTAGTCTTTGTTTTAAAATATAATATTGTGATGCTGGCTCCTTTTATTTGAAAGTATCCTACTCCTGGGACCGCCTTATTCATGGACCGGAGTCCCGGAACTAAAGCTCAGTCTAGGACTAAATCTCAAGTCCCGTATGCAGGTTTTTGTAATTTAGTCCACATTAGACGTTTAGGCTCGAACTACACAGTCCCGCTCCATGAATAAGGCCCTTGGGCAGTGCCGGATTAACCTTTTCCCGGGCCTTAGGCGGAGAATATTCATAGGGCCCTACAAACAATTTCCTGGAATTCCCATTTTTCACCACATATTATTTATGGTGCAGAGATTAAAAGCAACAATTTGTTTCAGAGGACGAAAGGAAGACAAAACAGGCATGCAACACAGTTGAACTTATTTATTTTCATTGTAATTTTTCTTTTGTACTTCAACACCTATTCGTCATTCGAACCAGCTATTGTTCTGGGTGTAAAGGTCACATCATTATCTTTGATGGGAAATTCATGTGAGCGGCTGAGCTTGGAACAGTCGAAACACGTGCTCCTCGCGCTGCGTTGAACAAGGAGGACAAAGGCAGAAATAAGTTCTGATCTTGGTTCAGAAAACGCTGGTACTTTTGGGAGAATTTGAAACAAAATCTCAAAACTTTAACCCCCCTGCCAATGTACTGCTATTTCTTTGCAATTATTTTATTTATTTATTTATTTTTGAATTTCTCGGGGCCCTATTTTTGTTGAATTTTCACGGGGCCTTAGGCAGCCGCCTTCAGCGCCTACTGGTTAATCCGGCACTGCCCCTGGGGGTGAAAGTGGTTGAGACTATTTATTATTTGCATAATGTTAATAACCGAAGTGGATATTCTTACGGTAACCGTAAACTTTCTTCAAAAAGATAAACTTACGGAAGTCGATTGCGCACGCGTAAACCATCATTTTGGCGCAATTAATTTGAATCAACTTCGAACCAGTTTCAACATCTTTCTAGTTTTCAGGGGTGTTTTGTTGGGCAGCAAGGAAAGTTCAACACGTTTCAAAGGGCGATCAAATGATTGGCCAGCCCCACAAACGTGTGATTTCAGCAAGCCTCTTTCAGAGTTGGTTTTCTTGCAGTGGGATTGACTGAGGAGTATGATTGCCTTTTGACGCCAACCATTATCACATTTATCTGCTATCGCGTGTTTATGGCTGACAAAGTCGAATTGTTGTTCTCCCTTTGGGATCAAATCGACTATTTTACAAAGCTTTCCTTAAAGATAGCAAATTGTTTTGGAAAACAAAAGTTTGCATTACATGTGATTGGTTTGAATGACACTTTGGGTGAAAAATTTGATTTTTATAAGACCTGCTATTGAATAGAAAATATTAAACATTTGATTCTTCAAGTTGACAAAAAAGTGGATGCATTGTTTCATGAAAAGTCACAACACGGCCTGGCATGTTTTGATTGCCTGGTTCAAACTCTTGAAAGGATTTAAGATGGCACTTTGATGAGGCAATCAAAAGTTCCAAACCCATCTGGCAGTGTTTTGGCTCCTCAATCAAGGAGATAGCCAGCAAATGGTACATGGCATTGTATATATCTAGGGTTGCACTGATCAATCGAAAAGGTGTTTGATCGGTGCCAATCAAGCGGTGATTGGTTTTGATTGGCAAAACCGATCTTTTCCCCGTTTCACCGAACAAATAACCGTTCACTTAATTTTGTAAAAACACACGCATAATTTGACTGAAAGTCAAGATAATGCAATCATACACACTGTCAGTCTGTAGCTCAGCACAAAGGGAGCTAAATTTCCCAATATTTGCTGCTATAGTGTTTTAGCGTCTAACCATCCATGCGATAATGAAACTGTTTGCTCTAATGTGAAGAAAAGCTGATGTGGTACAGACAGAAAAATTATTACTCTGTTTGTTCACATGTTAACCCCTGTCCTGCTCGTGAAACTATTTAAATGAAGCCTTGAAGTCGCTTCATCAATTGCTGATTGGCTTCTTGCTAAGGACTAACTATTTGATTGGTTATGTGTTGCTACTTTTGACTTGTTTCGTAAACGTGTATACACGTCAGTAGCAGGACAAGGGTTAATGTGTTCCTGGAATTGAAATAATGCATTCCATAAGAACCACTGCAGCTAGAACAAATCACTTTGTAATCTTGCGAAGATATCGTAACTCAACATGTATTTCCATTTTCGACACTTCAGAGCTGTTTATGGATTGCATTATTCATAATTGGGAACAAATCAGCAGGCGCTCACTCAAGATAGAAATGCCCATAAAGATGTCCATTCGACCAAACAATTTGCAGTTTCCATTGACGATCATTTGGTGATCCGCAGTGGTGGAAGTAGCGAACTACAAGTAGTTAGCTACTTGTAGCGAACTACTTTTCTGTGTAGCGAAGTAGTTTTTGACTACATTTTTCAAAATGTAGCTGAAGCTGTAGCGAACTACTTTTTAACTAAAGAAATGTAGTTTTTAGCGAACTACTTTTTGATTTAGGATAATCATTTTAGCTACTTTTTCCGCATACAATTACATCTGGATTTTGAAAATTCTAAGACGGTAGCACTCGGTAGCACAATGTTTCCTAAAAACGGTTTGAAAGTTAAGCCAGTGGTTGAAGTCTTGTTCGCGTAACAAGTCGTACATTTTGTGAATAATGATGAAAAGCCAAAATTCTTGTTTCTGATTGACTTTGTAAGAAAATGAAAGTAGTCAGTAGCGAAGTAGTTAGCTACTTTTGGGGGGATGTAGCGAGTAGTTGTAGCTAACTACTGTATTTCTCCTGTAGTTGTAGTTGTAGCAAACTACATTTTTAGAGAGTAGTTATAATTGTAGCGAACTACAAAAATAAAGTAGTCAATCCACCACTTGTGATCCGTTCGAGATCAGATGTTTAAATTGAAGATGGGTCAGTCCAAAAGAGTGTGTTCGATACAACCCTAGATATATCATGAACTAGGCAATTTCCATTTATTTGTGGCTAATAATGATAGTTCTATGGGTCAAGGTAGCCTGGGAGATGTTTTCTTCGTCTTCATCTTGTAGTTCAGTCAGCATTGTAATCGGAGTCGGTATTGCGATATCCGAGCTGACCTCGTAGTCTCGTACTTGCGTGTTGTCTGTCTCTTGTTATTACATCTTCGTCGGAGCGACAGCGTTCTCCTTGTCTCCGTAACATGGCGCAGTGATTTAAAACGTACAGAGGAGATCCTATTG
>OFHS01003530.1:0-16684 GCA_900245855.1 Calvadosia cruxmelitensis | reverse complement strand
TTCCTGACCAAAATCATATAAAAGCTGTTCACCGTTATTTAATCCTTTACTTGGTAATATTATTGAAATACTGTAGATATTACAATCCCAAACAGCACACCACTCGAAACAGAAAAGTTCGCTGAGTAGGAAAGCACGATCCGTTTTTGCATGACATTCATCAATGCTACCGTGCTATGCCAAGTTACAGAATTATAGTATGAAGTAAATATTGAAATGTTGCGACCATAGACAGTTTGGGGAGACCCCCAGCCCTAATGCCACGCCCCCAAACCACCAAAATTTTTCTCCTCCGGCGGAGAGCAGGACGCTGCTTCGCAGCTGGCTACGCCACTGGGCACCTTTCATTAAGCCTTTCGTCTTCCACTAATTATCAGTGTGAGCGGTGCTTGGGACGGTGGGCCCCTTTCTTGTCTAGATGACACAGGTTCGCAACGCCAGCGGTGGCTTGCAAACATTCGCAATCGCATTCGCTAGCTCGCATTCGCATTTGCTTGCCCACCTACCAAGCACCATCGCCAACACTCATCGGTAGTGATGAGTTTAATTGAGGTTTATTGGCAATGCAACAAAACAGACAAATACACTGACGTCTACATCGTAGTCAATTTTACTACACCTTTGAACTTGTTGTTACTAAATGTTGATTGATACTATCTGCAGAAAAATAACAATTTCTGTATAGCCATGAAGATACAGTATAAAAATGTCTATAGGATCAAGATACAGAGGGATAATGCTACAACTGCATTCTTAGCACCCTCAGTGCTTGAGAAAGCTTGCAAGAATGATTTTGTTGTGTAGTAAATACCATAGTTAAATGTATATTAGGAAATATCGTATTTCTTTAGCATTTCAATTTGTTTAGCATAACGTGACTGCGATTTTATTTTATTTTAGGTTCATTATACTGGAAATTTTGTTATCAATTAGTAATTCTACTTTGTTTTCGAAATAGATATATTGGCATTTCAAAACATTTATAACTGTCTTGGTTGCTATATATAAGCACGAAATTTTCCTTAGAAAACAAGTAGCACTCTTCAGAATTGCATGATTCTATCATATTATTAGTATGTTTTGCAAGCAATGGTAAATATTTTTCTATTATTTGATGGTCTTTTGATATTGATTGTGTAAAATCATAATCGACGTAATAGCTGCAAAACTATCTCAAGGTTAATCAACCAAAGTTATCGCATCATCATTACACTACTTACAATATTTTATCACATCTATTCTATCATTTTACATTGGTAATAAAAAGAAAAGGCCATTTTTAGCGTTTTTTGTCTAGCTCTTTTCAGCCACTATTTATAATTTACATAGAGAAGCTTTATAATACAGAGAAAGAAATTCTTTTAAAGCAAAACGTGTGTTATAGTCAGTATAAAAGCAAGAATTCAATTGATATATGGCTTAGCTAAGCACTGTTATTTTAAAAGCGGATTTACTTAAAAGAAGATACGTGGAAATTAAATGAGCGCCACTACTTTGTTGAACCGAGAATAATTTCGGTAGCGTTGATCGATAGAAGTGTAACCTTCCACCATGAAGCATGAAAAGTGGTCATACTATACAAAACTATTTCAACCAATAGCATATAATTTCTGCAAAATAAAGGCAATACTTCAGAAAATCAAGAGCCGCAGGCGAGTGATTTTAGCCTTTCGACATGAATGCATATTATGACATGATTGGAGTGGTACTGTTTTACAACATAACTAGTCCTTCATTTGAGCATTTTGAGGGCCAAATCATCGTATTTGTAAACTGATCAATATGAAAATTCTCCTATTGTCATGACGTCATTGAGGGAACTGGGAATGAGACAAGCATCTCATGTTTTGACCTTGAAGTGGCAGCCATTGCCATCCGCAGCGAACGAAGCATGAAAAGCCATGAACAAAACTTAAACTACTGAGAGTTACTGCTGAGGACTGCATTGTACCAACGTGCAATGAATGCTGGAAATACTTACTGCTCTATGTAAACTGGTGCTAAACCGCTGAATGTTTTCATAATTGTCTCTTGGAAGCGTGTTTTGCCCTACTCTCTTTGGATTTCGGACGATGCAGATTACTGCAGGCCTGCCAAGCCAGGTTTGGGGCTGCTCAGTTGTGACTAGGATACTGGAACAGACTCATGCAGCTTGGATAAAGCCTGGAGTAGTCTTGTAGAATTGGGAGTTGTTTTTTCTTTCTGCCTTGTTTGAATTATGTAGTTTACATTTTGTGTTGAGAATTCTGTTGGAGATTGAAATGTGCTTTTTGACTTGTTGTCAAAGGCAAAACTCTTCAAGCCTGATTTTGGACTCACGGTAACTTAATGCTGCTTTCGTGTTCATTGTCTCTGCCGGTATCATTAATTTGTCTAAATAGCCTCCATTAACACAGTCGAGGTCTCTGCATGATTTCAATGGTTAGCACAGATGGTTAGTCTACCAGCCAAGACGATACTGAGCTGAGGTGCTTGTTGCCGGCCGCTATTATGAATCAATATCACACGGATTTCTATGTGATATAGCCTGATAACACCACAGCTCTTAGCCAATCAGATTGCGAGAATCCAAAATGTTATGTTATAAAATAGATTATATAAGAGCAATAAACTGCTTCAGTTAGTGCTGATACTTTGGCATCTTAAATCATCCAGGGTATTATAGCATAATTCTCAACAGATGTGACTTAATCACATACAGTTGCAAATGCCATGCTCACGAATAATACATCCTCAACATCATTGCATGCGATACATTGCATCGTATGAAACCACATTCAGTCATACATGTAATATAATCATCTCCGATTTATACAACACCAAATACAATGCATCCAAGACATAGAATGTCTATTATAGTGAAACCTGTCTATAACGGTCACTTCTGCAATCTGAGAGAAATGACTTCTATAGACAGATGGTCTTTCAATCCAGGTTGATTTCTATAGAAAGTAGCATCTTGTGCTATGAAAAATGGCCTTTATATACAGGTGGCTGCTCTATAGACGTGCCTTCTAATACAGATTAGACCGTGTTAACATCATCTGCAAAAATTTTCAGTGAAATGTAGTAGATAATGTATGTATTTTCGCTCTTCTATGAGCAGATATGAAAGTTGTGCTAATACAGAAATTGCCGGGAAACAGGCTGCAAGTGCTAGGTTTTACATGGCAGCATCGGCGTTATTTATGTACAAAATATAATTTGTTATACAATCACACTTCATTGTGTGATATATATCTGTAGCCATTGTTTTACATTCTTTACATATACAAGACTCGTTAGGTTGATGATAGCTACTGTTAGAACATATTAGGTGATGGAATCCATGTACAGAGAGTCTAGTGATGATATGCCTTTTTGGCTTATTGGCTTGCATCCACCACAGCGATGACAATGCTGGAGCCGCCAGATATCCTTCAGTGAAATGTAGTAGATAGATAGATAGATAGATAGATAGATAGTATATTTGAGACATATAAGCGGAAGATACAGTGTTGATTTCTAATACATGGGTTTACATTACAATGTTCAATGCATATATACAAATGAAGCAACCGTTTCTTGACGTCTTTATGGACATGTCTATTTCTAATAGTTCACTTCATTGCTTGATTTCGGATCATACAAGTCTAATTTACCAGTCTTACTGCGGTACATATTGAGCAGTTGCGGGCCTCGATAGCCAAATCTCTGTTTTGAGCGTTCTGATTTTATTGAAGGCAAGGTAAATAGAGTTGACTGTGATTGTAGTCTGCGGTGACAATTATTCAACGAATTATTCAGTCATGGACATTTTGATTTTCAGAGCCTATGCCTATGGCTGTTAATCAGTCTTGCCCAGATGGGATGATGCGAATGGATGAAAACTGCTGTAAGTATTCCGTGCAAATGCATTGTACATTATCTTAAGCCCACTGTACCAATGCTTACTTGAAATATCAACTAATAAAGACCAAAGTGGGACATTTCATTATGAAATTATACACACATGTAAAAAATTTTACTGACATGTGCTTATGTTACAGTACGCTGCCTTGATCTGCTAGCGCGCATACATGATAAGCACGTTCTACATACTGGCAATCTAATTTAAAAAATAAATTTGAAAAATATTCAACTACCGAATTAAAAATGGCAAGGGAATGGGATGGATATCTAAAAAACAAAAGATAGAGATGAAAAATGTCGAGCAACATACAAGGTTGGTATCTTTGCAACAGCGATCACTTTAGTGTACAAGGTTTTAGTGCATTTGCGTTTTGCGAAGAAAGGGTAGAGTTTTATGGTCACTGTGAGGCAGTTTGCAAGAGTCACACGCAGCAATGTAATAAATTCAGGCAATTTCTCTCAAAATGCAATACAAGATCATTGCACTTTTCATTTTCTTTACTGGTGCCCTAAAAGTATCCTGTAGCGTGCCTGAAAGTAACGTATCTACTCTATCGTGTGGAAGATTCTCCACACCAGAATGATGTCGGCTAAATACAAGGGATTGCAGTTGTTAAGTTTGCTTGCTTGGCAAATATTGACCTTGTATGCCATAGCGTTCCTTGTGATTCGACAACCGTCCTTTAACGTTTAGAGAAGCCGACTATTTCTGAAATACTAGAATGATTTGAAGGCTAAGCTGTTCCATTAATTCAAAAATGCTGATCTACAGGCATTAAAACACTCCTAATATGCTGTACAATTTACACTGTATTGATATGGTTCCAATATTGAGAGCAACATTTTCTCATTGCCGGATGCAGGGAATTCACTCTCGAATGTAGCACGTAGAGCCAAATATAGTATTTGGTCTTTCCACACTGTAAAGCCGCGTTTATGCATGCCAGTCTCCTCAACCATCGTCACTTGTCGTCGACGGGGTCAAGTTGAAGGATAGATCAAACCAATCAACACCAGAAATTGATGCATAAAGGGCCGTTTATGCATGCCCGACTTTTGACAACTCTAGACATCAAAAAAATACCGCGTGATTCTTCAACCAATTATCGTCGCTTTCAGATTTCTCGCCTCTATTGTTTACGTTTGCCCCCTCATAGCAAGATGGCGTCCAGCGACGAAGATAGCGAGGTCAAAACGGCGGTATCGTCTGAAGTGTCAACACCTTCAGGGAGAACAATGCCTGCGACTTCTTCAACTGTCGGTTTGCAATGGGACATGAACGGGTTTCTTCAACCATGCTTCAACCATGTCGCACGTCGACGTACGTCACGTAATTGACACAGTAAACACGTTTATGCATGGCCGACTTGCCCCGACAGTTGAAAAGATTGAGGAAATCAGACGTACGTCAAGAAAACTGCCCGTCTGTCGGGCATGCAGAAACGCGGCTTAAGTCGTATTACTTTATTTCAAAGGTCAAACTCTACGATTTCAATATTTCATTGCTCTGTTAATCCTCAGAAAAATAATACGTGGCGAGCTCAAAGCGACACTCAATACTGCGCATGCGCAAATTTTTGTCTGTTTGTTGGCAAGAAGTGTTTGCGAAACGTTTCTATTTTTCTGGGTTTCCAAGTTTCCTGCTGTTCTTCAAGTGATTTCCGGAAATAACTGACACTTTTGACCACTTCAGTCTTTCCAGGTGGAAAGTAAAGGGATTTAGCCGTCAGCAAAAAGTAAACAAACTATAAGGCATGGATGGAAAAGGTCTGAAAAACGAAATGTTGGAAGTTTTAGGCTNCACGGAGTTTCACTCTGTTGCGATCATCAGGCGAATTGATGAATTGATCGCAACAGCGTGAAACTCCGAGTAGCGAGAACTTGTGTGCGCTCTGTCTCCAATCATAGTAAATCAAACTTATAGATATATATTTAACGTTTCGTAACTTTCTTAGTGGTTGCTGCGTCCTACGTAACAATCCTACAAAATTAATATATAACTTAACATTTCTTACCTACTGTACGCAGCGTATCCTCTACCAAAGGTGTGACAGATTTAAGTCCTCCCACTGATGAAAGAAATCTCCAGTCATATAGATGCTTCCAGGTATCAGTAGCCCGTAATTCAACAACAAGTTCTCCCATGTTGTCTTCGTAGACGGAAGCTATAGAGAGGAAGAGCAGCAAATATTGAAACGTATTTAATGATCAATACAGAAGTAGAATTATAACTTGAACAATGGATATGACATATAATCCGGGCGAATATCGTGCATCGCATGTAGCTGGCTCGTAAATGGACGTATAAACTCAAATAAAACTTCGATTAGGTTCAGTAATTGAAACATGGTTATTTTATGTTCTCTTTACATTGAAAATTTGAAGAATAAAACGTTGTAATAATATGATGTGCAAACAAGAGAGAGAAGGAAGAGATGAGAAGAAGTTTATAAAGCAAATCAAATTGAGAGCAAGAGAACAGTAGAATAGGGAAAGTGCATTAACAAAGAGATGGATTTTGAGACACACAAATGAAACAATTTTTAATAGTGCAGACATCGTAATAACTGGAGATAAACATGTCCGTTATCTTTCTTTTGAAACTCCGACTCGGTAACTGCACAAAAGCCTGTTGAAACCTGAATGAGAATCAGCTGAATGCAAACATTGCAAAACAAATTGTGCTTATCGTCAACATCGTTATGTTTTTAGTTGATGACAGAGAATGAATTGACGAGGAAGAATCCTGAAGCACATCGAGGTACAAGTGCTTTCCAGCCATGATTCTGAGCATAAATCTAGTGTTTTGACACATCATATCATTGGTAAGAGTGTGTTGATTCTTTTCCTGGGTTCAATCCATGTGTCATAGGCCAACTCGCTTATTATACCGAAACGTATAAGCGGTCTGCGCTTGGTGGATTCCCAGTAACACTTGTCGGTGCAGAACTGAAATGCTGTTTTGCTTAAAAATAAGGTTTCTAAGAAGAAACAAGAAATACTGACTAGAATCTGCAAAAATACTTACTTTCAAATTGCAACTCGATTGACTTGACATGTCCGATTCCTCGTAATATGACTTGTGATATTTCACTGTTTGATACTGTAAGTGTAGCTTTCTCTAGAGTTACTGTATCAAGGAGCATTTTATTTTTCTCCTTGATTTTAGCAACTAATGAATATCGGCGATCTTTAATTACTCCATGAATTTCAAGAAGGCTTCCACGCAGAAACTTGGATAAGACTTTACACATTTGATTTCCTGCACATTGATCAGGCGGAGACCAATCTCCACGGAAAGATATCCCTGTAGAAGAAAGTAGCCCGTTAGTGATAACAGTACATAAATATTGGTATTATTTGCTACGATACCAGGATACTTATCACATATTTCAGCTAAATGGGTGGTAATGTACCAGTAAGAACAACATTGATTCAATTTTTTCTTAGCTATGATACAAAGAATTTTCTATATAACCTAACAACTATTGTATAAAACTTCTCGCAGCCACATTAACCGTGTCGTGCACATCATGTACAGTATGAATAACTCTCCAATGGTGATGTTTGGCAATCCACATATCGATTAATGCTAGATTGAATTCCAAGCGATTTTCTTTGAATAAAAAAGCTTCACAGAAATGTACATAGCAGAGGGTGGTTTCGATCCACCGACCTCTGGGTTATGGGCCCAGCACGCTTCCGCTGCGCCACTCTGCTGAAGATGACGACGCCAAAATCAAATTTATAGTAGCATGCTAGTTAGTAAACACTGTAGCAGTGCTTCAATCGTATTCCTTTAAGTTATTAAAAAACGTTTTTAACAACATCTCCACTTACTTGCTAGTGTGCATAAACCCTATCACTTTAATAAAACAATCTGCTTTACATTGCGTGTATAGTGGCTGGATCACGTTATTTTTGAAAGATCCAGCTAGTTCGCAGTAGAACTCGTCCCGTCCGAGTTGTTTTGACCTGCACTGCATCGCACATAGAAGAACCAATGCGTGTACCAATGCCATTCTTACTACAATCGAATTAACCATTCCACTGTTCAACTGCAGTATGGTTTTTCTTCAAGGACCCTGTTTTCCTAAAATTCCCCAACTCACGCCGTCTTCTGAGATCCGCCTGATTTCATTGACTCTTTGACACTAGAAAGCCCAAATTGGAGTGGATTCATGCTCGATACCTGCGGAGCATTTTGCTTTGACAAACTGCCCGATACTTTAGTTAATTCGCTCTGCTAGCTATCCAATATAGTTTAAGCCTAAGATTCAGCTTCCCGTTATATTCTATTACAAACAATACATCCAACAGCTAAAATGAATATGTTCACGGCCTTTACTGTATTTTCATTCTTAATGCGTACTATAGTGACTGCTCAAAGGCATAATATACCAAAGACATAGACTAGCCGGTGCTGCTAGAGTTATTAAAAACATGCTTTGCCGAAGATGTCTTGAAGGGTGCAGAAATGCTCCTAAATTCTTTTCAGGCCAGCGATGTTATGATGTAGAAAGTTTGACCCTGTCTGCTAAGGCGATCTGTCAATTAGACAAAATTTATATCGATTTTAGACGCTATACCTTAAATATTGTGCAATAATTTCAGACGATATAATATCTCTTTCCTGTACAATATACCATTTTGTAGAGTAGAAGGTTCGCATTGCATTATTATTAGTTTTGCTCCGTATGAAAGTTGCACTGTAACTTATGCATGTCAGAAATATATCAATCCACAGAAACACACGCAGGTGCCACGCAAATTTCTTACATATTGCAGGAATGAGTGACGATAATAATAGTAGAGAAATGATTCAAGGAACGAACCTGATTCCATGTATTTCCATGATGGTGGTGATTTCATGTTCTTTGAAGCAAAATATAGCTCTGCAGAATACAAAGTAGATTATTTTACATCGCAAAAAGATAGATATAACATATTGCTAGTGACTTTATTATAAAATAGTAACAAGATTCATTTGTAAAATATCTGCAAAGTTAAATAAATTTTTTAAAAAGACAGCAAAACGTATCCCGATGATGGTGTACCCCGGCCTTTGAATGCAGCTACTCCGTCATTCAACAAGGACTAATTGATCGCATTTCCTATGGCCAGTGTATGCGACATGAAATATATTCAAGCAGGTGGCGCAGCTAACGAGGCGGAGCGAAAAAAAATTGATAAATATAGCTCCCTATCTGAAAACTACACTTTTCATCCGATTGGCCTTGAGACACTTGGGTCTCTCGGTGAGAATGCAGCGCGTTTCCTTTCTGCCTTGGGAAAGAGGCTAGCGGAAGCCACCGACGAACCACGAGCAAAAGCTTTTTTAATGCAACGCATAAGCGTTGCTATCCAACGAGGAAATGCTGCCTCGGTCCTGGGAACTCTCCCATCTAGCAAACTGTTGTCTGAAGTTTTTAATTTGTAAATAGTTAGTAAATAGGTTGTTATTTTAGAGGTATTTATTTAATTTAGGATATTATTGTATTTTCTTATTAGATTATGTTTTATCTATTTATTTCTGATCTTGTACTGTTTTAAACTCTCGAATAAATTCATCTACAATATATTCAATGAGTAACTCGAGCTGCAGCGAGAAAAATATCCATTCCTGGAAGCGTGATTGGCAACGAACAAGGATAACTCAGAATGTTGCACTTAAGTAATAAAATAAGCTAGCAGATGATAAATATTGCAAAAAATCAACAACAGTACAATTATGAGTCCAAGTTAATACAGCTAGTTATTTAACAAATGTAAATTATACTACTTGAATTTCAAGTGGTCACAATTTCATTTCTGTTGACAGTTGGAACTAAAACGTGGCAGAGTAAAAATTGAATCCATAATGTTCTTTTTATTGAGCGAGTAAAACCATATTTTTAACTACTAAAAAATTTATACACATCAATAACTACTTCTAATATCTACAATAAATAATGCAGACGGTCCTCTATATGAAGAGGCCGTCCCTCTTCCTCTTAATGCACTTACTACATAAACTACGCCTTAAATCACAGTCAGACGCGGCTGACAAAGTACCGTCAAAGAAAGACAAATCAACATTCAATATCACCATACAATACCCTCCTGGTGTGTCCTTGGCGGCGCATCTCGGTCTTTTATCCAGTAACATTATTCATAGTGGGATTTTGTGAAAATGAATGGTAGATGCGTATACAAACTAAGTACAGTACATTGAAAGACACAGTAGTTATTAATTGTTATGTATGTGCATTATATTGCTCTTGTCTAATATATGTTGGTTTTAAGTTGAAACAAATAATTATTTGATCAGTGACCGCTTAACTTTACTCACTTGTGTTTCTAGTGGTGATCCAGTCACTTGTTAGCCATTCTTCGTTGCCAGGTAACACCCAATTGACAACGTCTTTCACTTTAGCATCTTCAAGCTGAAGCATTATGGCAATTCCAGGAACGGGAGATTTCTGGAAGACACCTTCTAAGCTCACATGAGAGGATTCCATAATTTCAGCTGTTGCACTAAATCTGCAACGGGATCAGTCATACAATTTCTTAAAGAAAAATTGATATATTACATCATTATCACCAAGGACTACATTACAGTAGTTGCACAAATGAAACAGCTTAAGACTAGCAAAAATAAAATATAGTAAAACAAATTAAATTGAAACATATGAAACTAGCTAAAATACAGCACATTTCTAAATATTACTTTTCTAATTGAAGTACAAAAATTTACAGTTAACAACTATTTTCAATGTCTACAACATGAGCTTCATTCTATCCTTGAATTAGGAAAGTTTAAAAAAAAATCCAATAAGATTTCTCCTGAAGGCGTTTCAATAAGACGAATGCTGATTATATTACGTGGCGGAGTTATATCACATGTTTGCAGATTGTTTTGAGGTGTTAAGTACCGAGTATATTTGTTTAAAGTTCCATCATTTCTTGCTACAATATCTTGTACCTTGATTGCGTAAACTTGAAGATTTGAAAGCGTTTTAATAATCTATCATAGATCAAGTTTCAAACTTCAAATCTATTCTTATAGTAATTAAATAGAAATTTTTAATTTGTAAACATTATAGTTTAAATTATTTTTAGTAATATTGTATGTTTTAGAATTTAAATTTAATAAGCAGAACGTGACTGCGATTTTATTGTATTGTAGACTCATTTTTATGATTGTTGAACTGCTTGTGAATTATATATATATATCAAATTTTCTTATAGTTCATGCATGTTGTTTTTATCCAATTCCGAGCTATGAAAGGCTTGCAATAAGCAAGGATCAGTATGACCTTCTTGAATTAACTATGCACGATTAAACTCTAAATGATAATGCTGTGGCAGTTTTAGCAATCTAATTTTAAATTTTACGTCAGTACAGTGTGTTATGTTTGAGGGGATGGCGACATCGAGGAGACCCAGGATTGCGTGTGCGAGCGGCAACAAGCCCAAGCTCAAGTGATATTATTTTTAGACAGAGCACTTGGATATGAGACGAGTAACAACTGAGCATGTGCAGATAGAGTGACGTTTACATTAATTAGCATAATTAGGAATATATAACAATGTGCGACGTATTTTATCTACCAAAGTATCCTAACATGCTGCGATTCCAGCATAAGTATATGTTTGAAATATAGTTTACAAATTATCGCGTAACAGTCGTGTAGAGGATTATTTTCTCAGATTTCTATTGTTTTTATGACCTTCCTACACAATATTAATGTGTCAGTAGCTTGTGTAACGATTTGTTGTAGCTTAAGTGAGTTCCGTCCTACAGTGACAGGACTAGGAGAGGCATCATGGTTTGTGGCAATACGCAGATAAACAACCACGTACCTCATTTGGGAAGCAGGTATTTCTGTTAGGTAGCTTTCAAAGGTTATACCATTAATTGTCATGTTCCTCAGGGCTGGTCTAGCGTATGATGGAGCGTACGAGGCACCCACACCTGCTTCAAGGAAGCGTGTAGAGAAAGCAGACAATCTACCAGTGACGTGCGTTCGTTTGATCCCTTTGCTATCGTAAACCTCCTCCAAACTGAATTTACATTTCGTCTTCCCAAGGAAATCATGCACAAACGCTCCTCTGAACGTCCATTCTCTAACACCAGAAGTTTGGTTCTGAATTGCCACGAATTTTATTTCTAATGAATTTACGTCTAACGCATCTTTTATGATGACGTAATCTTCCAATAATCGAACATTGACCTCTCCTATAATTGATTCTTCTTCTCTCGGTATATTGATACTTTGCAATGTCATCTCGCTACCTTTAAATGGAAGATGATTTCCTGCGACTTGAACGTTTGCGATTTGTCCTAGAATAGCATTTCTATTGTCTTTAACGCCATTCATGAAGCTAATTTTAAAAAATGGTTTTCCAACGTCCACTTTGACATTCACTTGTTGGCTTGGTGTTTCTAATACTCTACTTCCAGTTGAAGGCTTAGTACCATCAACTACTGATAATAAAGAAAGTCCTTGCTTGATTCTCGTTTTCTCATTCAATATATTATTGTCATCAACAAGTGCCCTGATAGTTGATAATCTGTTATTTTCAAAGTCTTCTGTGGCTAGACTCATTAAAACGGGTTTGGCTTTCGTAAGAATTTTGACAAAGCTGATACCTTTTCCACATATTTGCTTGATTGATTCTGTTAATGCCATCTTACCAAAATATGCAAAAAGTAGTCCTTTGGGTTGTTGTGTTAGCGATTGATGATACTGAACCAAAATTATCAATTTGTCCACCTTCTGTAACACCCCAATAACTCGTGGTAGACCTGTTAGGGTACAATGGAATGATTTTGCGATGTCCAGTTCACATGTCACCACAGCTTCATCATAATTGATATCTGCTAATGAAATTGCGTTCATTTCAGTTTCCAAAGGCATGCTCATCTTTGATGGATTGACACCAAAACTGTCTAAGAAGTCGACTCCACTTAGGGAATCTGCACCACCTTCTGCGATGTAAGTGATGACTCGAGAAGATTTCGTTTTCGTCATTTGAAAGACCAATTGCCTATTTCCAATATGCGAGGACCCGTTGCCTTTGATATCTACTCGATCCATAAAATGTGTCTGCTCCATCGCTTTTCTCGTCTCGTAATTGTACGACAAGATCAGAGACACGTTACCCAAAACGAGATATGGCTGAATGGCTTCAAATCCTTCTTTTGCCTTAAGGGAGAACCTTGCTAACTTTGTCTCACATGTTGATATAATCACAGCATCGCATGTAAACTTGTGGGCGTTCATTAAGTGCTCAGTGTATTTTTCGATGTCGTCTAAAGGAAACAGATGATGCCACATGCTGTGAAAATCTCCCATGCATGATTCCGATATCGCAGTGACTTTGCATCCTTGTTTATTAACCTTGAATGCACAAGATTTGTCACCTATCAATCCATGTCTTGTCAATCCTTTTTCCAATGTCAATAAATCGAGTGATGGCAAACCTATAACGCCAAATTGGATATAAATTATCATAATCAGTGTATATCTTTGATAAAATTGGTTTTACCAGGAAGCTGATATAGTTATTTGGATAATTTACATTAATTTCTAAATAAAATGTAACATGTTCAAAACACGGTTGCGATTTTCCGTAAGTTTTTCAAGTTATTTATGACTGAACATCCTTCTTGCATGGGTGCTTGTCTTTCGCGGTATGAATGTTTTCGAGATGTTTGACAAGTACATATAAAAATAAAGTAAAAATTAATAAATAAAAAACGTAAAGAATATAAAATTTTTCTATAACATGTTACAATCTTTCAGTTGTTAATGGTGTCGAACTTATAACACACGTTTTCTCACTTTAATGTTTACAGACGTAATACTGTAACACCAATTATGATCAAACACATCTATTGGTAGAGTAGAAACAGCTTTTCCGGTGTACTCTCTGTTTAAGTCTTTTTAAGTTTAACTTTCAGATTTGTAAAATTGCTTGCACAATTATGAAATGGAGAATAAAATAGTAAACGTTTTCTGAAAATGTTGATACATAGAAATCGATAAATACGTTGGAAATGTATCTGTTCGAGGAAGATAAATGGCATGCATACTGTAGATGTTTAACTTATGTTTTATTACATTTTCACTCTGTGCAGTTAAAGCAATTTGTAGCTTACTATTACGATACTAGGGAACCACGATGCGGGGGAGCCACTATGCCAGGAATGCAATTCCAACGTCAGTAAGGGTAATCTTGAGGAGCTAAACAGTCTGTGGAACGCGTCAATTACAAATGTTCTTTATTAAAATCTATACATCATTAATGCTATCGATAGGAACAGTACAATTGTAAAATGAACAGTGAACAGTAAAAGGGAACAGTGTTGATCGTATTGAGATAACATCAACAAATACTGTTTACTAAACATCGCCGGCTAACTTACCGCTTGCTTTGCTTCTATTTTTCACAGGAGATGAACGAATTTCATGATTTGATTTTGCTGCAGTGGAGGGATACACGAGCAAATATAGGATTACGATTAACTGAAACAAATACGTCATCTTTAGGACCTTCTGCGACAAATTACGCAAACTCTTTTGTATGAGGTCTTAACGATCGCAATTGGGTTTATAGCACTCAAAAACTCAAGGGACAAAGAAAGTTGAAAGGGCAAAGTCTACCACTTGCCATCCTTGACTTCTGTAGAGGTCAGCTAGGATCTCCACACGTGGAATTACAAGCAAGTACAATGGATTCAGGAATAAGGTCAAAACAGGTTAAACGCTAAAGACGTTTTTTTTTCTTAGAGTGGTAGATCTCTATTATATGCATGTTGGCTCCATAAAACCGAATACCTCAGAAATACTTTTGCAAATAGCAATTCCGTAAGTAAGAATGATTTCGAAACATAACTGGTCTGCAGCTTGACTGCTGTATTCCTAGATCACATTTTTTTTTGTGGCTAGTTATGGTACATATTTTGATGCAGTTGTTACATCGTTTTGAAGATCAAGTACTATTTTGTAGGTTGCATATGGCTTCAAGCGAACACGGTATATGCTTAAACGGATATTGCGCTGTTAATCGCTCTTTGAATAGTAAAAACTTTGTCCCATACGACTAGCGTGATTACTCTATAAACAAAATTGATTGCATGAAATGATGGCTGCTTGAACCTGTATGGACCTCGTCTATATGACTGGACTGGTTTGGGACTAGAGACTACGTGCAATGAAAAAACACACCGCAAAGATTCCATTGCAAGCAAATCAGAGCTGATTATACTGAGGCCCACAACTGTGCATCATACGGTCCGAGTAACCATGTATCCCAGAAAATCAACAGGTTACAGGTAGTTTACATTGAACAATAGGATAATTTCTTTACGTTAACAAACAGCGTGCGTTGCAGTAAATAAACAACACACAAAACAAAGCAAAAAACAGGTAATCAAGGTCAACAAGGTTCCGGCGATGAACCTTATTTGTGATGTCAAAAAGTATCGTAAAATGTCGACACATTAGTGGGCAGTGAATGAGATTCAACATCACTTCGACGTAAGTTATAATATTGTCACAAAGCTGAAGAAATCTTACAATGATATTTTAAGTTATTGATAGCCGTGGTTAAGTTCGTTTAAGTAAGGCTGTGAGTTTCAGTTTTCATTGTTGTTAGACAAAAGGTATTTTAAATGTTACTGGTCGTAGTTATCTGTATAAACTGTTAGTTTTCTGTCAATATGTCGTCTTGCTTCGATAGAGCGATGTGAATTCGCTGTATGGAACCTTCTTCGATGAATAATATATGCAATGAATTATGGAGATAGAGCATGTAGGATAACTGTGTCAAAAGCTTAAGTTATAGTAACAGTTACAATACTTACAATAGCTTACATTTTCGATTAGTAGTTGAGAGTTTTATTCAGAATACAATAAGCAATTACATGATTTTTTACATGGAGCCATAAAAAATACATCATGCTTACACAAATTTCCTACGATTATCTTATAACATGCAATACTGTATAAAGAATAATATAAAAATATAGGAATGTATAGTATGTGATATTGTATTTACCGGATCTATTTACAACTCTTTAGCTAAATAGATAGAAATCGTTAATATTTTGTATCGATCAATTGTTGCTTTGATTGAGTCTTGAATGTTTTCATTGATGACATCGACTTCGGTTCAGTGGGCAAATTGATTAACACTGATATAATTAGTTTAATTACGCATTCTTTACTGTATGTCTCGCTGTTATTTATATATTACGATATTACTTGCTCTACTGTGTTATAAATCTTTCTGAATTAATGTTACTCTAATGTTTGTTAAATCATCAATTCTTCTTTGTTTGTGTTCTAAACGAACACGACTGCTGGATTGAAATACGACATCCAACAAGCTACACATACACACACAAACAAAGAACTGACAGTTCTCTCTTTTGTCAGTTTTAAAATTCGACACGATGGCAAAAACAAACCTCCAGCACTCATCAAATGAAGCGGCGAGCGCAGCAAATGAAGCTGAACGCAGGAAAAGTGCAAAGTAATTTTCCCTTGAATCCCAGTACATTGTCCAGCCGATTGCTGTTGAAACGCTAGGGGCATTTGGTGAAGGGGCGAAAGGATTCTTGGACACACTAGGCAAAAGAATCATCAAAGAAACAGGGGAAAATAGATCACGCTCCTACCTGATTCAGAAAATCAGCATGTCGGTGCAGAGGGGAAACGCTGCCAGTATTTTAGGGACCCTACCAAGGGGAAATTGTTTGCCGGTTTTTAAATTGTAAATAGCATAGTTTTTAATATTGTAA
>OFHS01003529.1:2832-16689 GCA_900245855.1 Calvadosia cruxmelitensis | reverse complement strand
TTCTGCAGCTGAGTATGTTTTTGTAGTTTAGTATCGTGTTTTTCCTTGCTCGAAATGCAGTTTCCACTTGATAAGTGATAATGATGAGGATACATACAACAATTGTGAGAGCCTTGTGATTATGGGTTGCGTCGTAATAGTTTTTAATGTATACATTCACATTTAAGGAGACGGAATGACTATGTGATCTCAAAGTATCTAAGTAAAACATCCTGCAGGGCCATTTTTTTTAATGGGCTATGTTGAATTCCCATGTACATTTCTAAGAAGGAATACCTTCAGACTCCCCTAGCATAGGGAATTGCATATTTGGGATAAGGGGGTCATCTACCCCCATGTGGCTGCATGGGAATCAACCCCTGCCTTGATCAATCATTCAAACAGATTGCTGCTTTTCAGACTCCCCTAGCATAGGGAATTGTATGTTTTGGGAGAAGGGGGTCCTGTACCCCCAAATGGCTGTATGGTAATCAACCCCTGCCTTGATCAATCATTCAAATAGATTGTAGCATGGTCAGACTCCCCTAGCATAGGAATTTGTATGTTTGGGATAAGGGGGTCCTGTACCCCCCAAATGCAGTATGGGAATCAACCCCTGCCTTGATCAATCATTCAAATAGATTGCTGCATTTTCAGACTCCCCTAGATAGGGAATTGTATGTTTGTGAGAAGGGGGTCCTGTATCCCCAAATACAGTATGGGAATCAATCCGTGCTTTGATCAGTCAATTGAATAGACTGTTGCGCATTTCAACTGATACTGTACTGATTTAAACATTTATATGTACAGTCAAACCTGTATTAGTGGTCACCTCTGCGGAGCAACCACCTGTGTCTAAAGACCACTTCATAACCTCAAAATGACACTTTCTATAGAAATCACCCTGGATAGAAAGGCCACCTGTCAATTAAGGCCATTTTTCTCATGTCCCAAAGGTGGCCATTATGGACAGGTTTCACTGTAGTTGATGTTTGGAAATATTTTATTTTTTACAGGAAAGATACACGATAAGATGTCAAGGGAAATTAAAGATATCACATCAAACAGGTAAAAAATGAATTCAATATACGCTACTTTGATACATCAGAGTTCAATCTCAGTTTAATAAGGTCTTACACGTTTTGTGGTACAGTGAAACCTGTCTATAACGATCACCTTTTGGACCTGAGAAAAATAACCTTTATGTAATAGACAAACAAAAGTAACTCTTGAACATCCAGCTGAACTATGATCAAATACATACCTCCATTTCATAAATGTTTGTTTATATGTTTGTTAAAATCCAGCACCACTGAGTTACTCACGATCAAGTACAGCTTGAGAAGCTTTGAGAAACAACAGGGCTTTGGTTGTGCACGGTATCTCAAGCACTCTAGCCTAGGGACAATGCTAAACCAGGTCTAAGTTGACGTCTAAATAAGATGTCGTCATAGCCAAATCAACCGCCAGCACCACAGCAATGGTTCTGCGAAGTCATAGCCACCAAGGCGCCTCCGGCGTACGACGATGATGATTATGATAGCGACAAGGCTTTGATTACAATGAAACCTGTCTATAACGGTGTTCTCTGGGACCTGACAAAAATGACCTTTATAAACAGGTGGTCTTTCTGTCCAGGTTGATTTCTATACAAAGTGTCATTTAGGGTTATGAAGAATGGCTTTTATACACAGATGGCTGCTCTATAGAGATAGCCACTAATGCCTACATGTTTGACAGTAGCAGTCTTGAATTGTAATGAGTTTTTCTTGGGGATGTGATGTGAGATAGTAACTGAGCTTTGTATTCATCATTCCGTTTAAATAGTAATTTATTAATTGGACTAAATTTTAGGCCATTGATAGAAAGCAAAATAGAGTTAGAGAAAGAGAAGAGGAAAATCATTCAAGGAAAGCAAGACGCAACTGATTCAGAGCTCGATGATGCCTGTTCTGTTCTGAGACAGATCGAAGCTGTGTACGATATTGCGGTTAAACAGTCGGATGAGAACCATTCGGTTTTAGCCGCTGAGGTTGGTGCGGTGAGAGATGAACTGGAAGTTGCGATGTAAGTATATTGTAAACATGTTACTGCCTTGTTGTTATTTATGGTGACCCAATTAGGAAGGGATTGTCTTCCTTGGAGCCCTCGGCATATAGAACTGCATGCATTACAGTACAGTGAAACCTGTCTATAATGGTCACCTTTGGGATCCAAGGAAAATGACCTTTACAGACAGGTGGCCTTTCTGTCCAGGTTGATTTCTAGTTTATCACAGAAAAGTGACACTCGCATTCTTTAGTCCAAGATTTCCTTACAACCATTTTTTATTTCAGTAGATATCCCGTAGCTTACGTTGTAAGAGATATTTTGTTGTAAACCACTTTGAGAGAAAGGCGTATAGCCCTGATGACTTTTTAGTGTATGTATTTTGTCTCGTTAGTGATGAGCTGGCCAACTGCAAATCATTGTTTGAGTCTCACATCTTACTTCTTGATGACCTCAATGTGAAGCTTACAGAGAACGAAAAGGAATCAACTGCATTAGGTAAGTACATTGAAACCTGTATTATCGGCCGCCACCTCTATAGAGCAGCCACCTTTGTATAAAGGCCATTCTCCGTAACCCCAAAATGACTATTTTTATAGAAATCCACCTGGATAGAAAGGCCACCTGCCTATAATGGTCATTTTTCTCAGTTCCCGAAGGTGACCATTATAGACAGGTTTTATTGTATACTATAGTAACCATAATTTAGCTAACACAGTAGGCAATATGCAAATGTTCTGTACATCCATTTTATTGTATTTGTTTTATGTTGACTTCTTGTTTACTGTTCCCAATAAACAATCTGCTCATGTCGACAAACAGTGACTCGTTTTATTTTGTTGTGCCAGTAAATTGAGTTTACTATCGCGCAAAAAACATTGTTACAGAAAGGAGATATTAAATTAAGATAGAAATGCTGAGCCTTAGGACGGGACTAAGTTATACTGGATATCGGAAAGTCATTCTGGATTGCGTTGTTTGACACTGTGTCCCATTCCACAAATTTATCTGTTTAGACAAATCAATCAAAACATATTCTTCCATCCACGAAGAACTGGACAGGAAGGTATGACCACACTTTTTTATTAGACAACTTCGTGATCCAGGAATAACATTGGTTGTTACTAAGTAATATCATATGTAACCGTGTGATATCATCAAACAATCGCGTGTTGCATGAATCTGAAGTTCTCTTGAACAATCAATATTACAGTGAAACCTGTCTATAACGGTCACGTTCGTGATCTGAGGAAAATGATAGTTATAGACAGGTGGCCTTTCTGTCCAGTTTGATTTCTATAGAAAGTGTCATGTTAGGGATATGAAGAGTGGCCTTTATACACAGGTGGCTGCTCTATAGAGGTGGCCACTAATACAGGTTTGACTGTATATATATATATATACATGAAAACGAGATTACACAGAAAAACTGAAATTGAGGCAAAATGTTAACAACAAAGGCTTACGCCCCACCTAGATTTATAATTACAATAAACATCTAACAGTTAAAGCTCTCAAAGCATGAAACGCATCTGGTCTTAATTTCGCTGTAAGTACCAGCATTAATAAATTATTGTGAAGTACATCAGAGATGCATAGTATAACGGCAATGGGATGCTCCCTGGAGTGTTTATGAGGCAATCACTGCTGTGATTTTTATTTTACTGTTTCTGTAATTCGAGATGTCATTGCTTTTAGGAGTTTTTGCTGTTTATTTAATATTTTATTTGCTTGTTGTTTGGATGAATTATTGGGATTATATTTTGTAAATGTGCGGTTTGTTGACTGTCTTGGATGATTAAATACTCTGAAACTTCTTGTTAAATTTTTTGTTACTTGACGCATCAGAAACCTATCTTCTCACGCCCATTCCGGCGAAGGAAGATGTATTAGCTCAGTGGCACTCTGGAGGGGATTTTATTTGACACAATATACATACTATTGTGGCGGTCTCATCAAGCATATACTGCAGCACACAGACCTCCAGTCAGCGTGCTCCTTCAGTCGCTATCAATGTCTTGCATTTTGTAACAGCATTCTCTTGCAGTCTATACTCTCAAAAAGTCTTGAGCCTTCGGATAGGCTGGCTACCCTCTGTTGTATCTGCCACAATTATACATCCAACAACATCTACTTGCCTCTATTCATTTGTCAACATACAACCTGCATACCTTTCGCTGTATATTCATATGCTTCAAACTGCCATTGGAAAAGGATATCTCAATGCTGAGGACCTAAACTTAAGGCATGTGCCTACTAGATAAAACGGACCTGCTTGAGTCATATTGAGTCCCAGTAAATATCTTCTATCAATGATGGAGCTTGATGCCAGGGCTTGATGGCACCATTTGGATTCCTTGCTAATTTATTGGGTTCTTCTAGTGTACGGAGTTCAACGAGCGCATCGAAGAGCAGACAGAGGAACACGCCAATCTACTGAAGGATAATGCAAAACTGAAAGAAGAGAAAAAGACTTATGTAAGTACAGTCAAACCTGTTTAATGTAACCATCCAACGACTAATGCAAAGTGATCTCCGAGCACAGGTGGTCTCTTAAGACAGGTGGTCTCTTAAGGCAGGTGTTTGTTTAAGACAGGTGGTAGTTTTAGACCAGGGGTCGTTTAAGACAGATGGTCTCTTAAGTAGGGATGAGCCGATAGAGATTTTTGCCGATATACCGATACGATATATTGGCCATCGATAAAAGAAATTATCGGCCGATACCGATACCGATATAAAGCCGTAACTTTCGAAAAGCGAATTCAAACACAACAACCAAGTTATAGCCTCCCATTTTATGTTTTCATGATAACCGAGCATTTGATTGACTGAAGACGGGATTGATGAGGAACATTTTGAAAGTGAAGGCACCTCGGCAAGAAAATTGAAACTCACGTTTTATTTTGTCAGAAACCAAGTGATTCTCTGTCGCGACTGACCGGCGAGACAACGGTCAACGGCTTAGGGCAATTACTACATCATCAGTCTTGCTGAAAATGCTACACAACACTGCAGCAACATGTGAGACAAATTTCTGACTGTTTCATTGTAAGACCGACCGTGTTGAAGCGACCAACTTTATTCAGAAACTCAGCAGTTCTCGCTAGGAACGTTCGTTGAGGTCATATTCTAAACGTAAATGGCTTGATAACACAGATTAATGATGCACACACTATCGTTTTCGCAAATGAATTATATAGAATTCTATATCGGCTATCGGCCGATAGGCTGTTGCTGTATCGGGCCGATAACAGATATGAAAATATCACCAATATATCGGCCGATACAAATACCGATACGATTATCGGCTCATCCCTACTCTTAAGACAGGTGGTCTCTATGTGGTCTATAAGCTCTCAAGACAGGTGTTCTCTTAACACAGGTGGTCACTCAAGACAGGTGGGAACTTAGGAACGTTGGAGTATGTGCTCATGTTTGGTTGAATTGTATTCGGTTTATTCTGTTAATGTCTTATTTAGCCTGCATGCAGATGAATGGTGTCTTTCTGGCAGTGCAGTCCATCTGTACATTTCTGTAATTCTCACTGTTCAGTGTTCACTGACTGCCAGCTTCAGAATAGTATAACGTCACACGATGATGACAAAAGTACTGTTTCATAGATGTGTTTTCCCCATTAGCTCCGATGCCAAAGCAATAATATTATACTATTTTACACAGCTCGTTATGAAGCCACGATAGCAATTAGCTATAATTGAGTCATAGGTATTATGTCTGAAATACACATTGGAAAATTAACAAGTCCTGTGCTGTATTATTTTTCCTTTTTTTTTTCGTTTCTTTTTCTTTACAATTTGGATACATATAAATCTGTTTAATGGGACCACGTTCCTTGGCTTTCAAAACTTTCAAATGCCGCAAATTTGCAAAACGTCAGATAAAGTAATGCAAGACTGATTGCAGCGAATTACATGATTGTTGACATAAGCTTACAACTGTGACAAAGCAAAGTGACATTGCGTTGAAGGAAAACGTGAAGCAAATCCACAAGATTGTACCTTAACTTTTTCGCTAGGGGATAGTGTTATTGTTTTAGTATTGTATTCTATTGACTTGATGAGTCAACTCCCTGCAATATTCGAATTGTATTATGTCTGCATTTTTGCAAAATTTGGTTTTTGGACTCCAGTATTAACTTCTGGATTGTTGATCCAACTGCTTAAACAGATCAAAACAGTGTTTACATACATGGTCAAATTTAAAGGCTTTGACTGTACGAGATCCCTGCTATTACAGTGTAAAGGCCAGTTTACACGAGCAAGTTTTCCTTGACAAGTTATCGGAAACCGCAAAGACAAAGGGCAAAACCTGCGTTTCCAAGGACAATATGTAACAACATGCATCTCTAGCTGTTGCGAAATGTTTCTTGAGTTACGGTCGTCCTTCAGATAAGGAAGAAATGGCTCCCATGTCTATAAGAAACCTTTGAGACAGCGTGTGACCTGGCTATGTTCATGCTAATGCAATGTTCAACCAGAAAACGGCGTCGTGTTCGTAAGAGTCGACCGTGGACGACGCAGGAAAGAATAAAAGAATAGATACGCGAGGATAGACCAACAACTTGATTCAAGAAATCCACTTTGCTTTTGATGCAGTACTGAACAATTACGAAACAAACATGCCTAACATGGAGCGGACAGGCACTGTTCTGCGATCGTGTTGCCATAGTAACTGCCTCATTTCGGGAAACGGACCGAGGTTTTCAGAAAAACTTGACAAGTTTTCCTTGTCGATCGGCCCGTGCACACGAGCAAGTTTGTGGACTTGTCAAGGAAAACTTGTCAAGTAAAAACTAGCAGCCCAGTTTTTCAACCAGTGTACTTGACAAGTGGAAACTTGTCAAGTTTTGCAATGTACACGAGCAAGTAAAACTTGTCAAGGAAAACTTGTCAAGGAAAACTTGCTCGTGTAAACTGGCCTTAACCTCTTTAAGATCTCCATGGATGGTATTCCAGCCACAAATCGTGATAAAAACCGAGTAATAACAATAAGTGAATAACAGTAGCTAATTCCTAAAGAGCTTAGTTCTCAACGTGAATTAATATTAAGCGATTTGCGACATTAACCGATTTGATATTAACGAGGTTACATTGTGTCAAGAAATTCATCATTTCTGTCAAACTGTAGGATTCGTTCATATTATGAACAGCTACAGCTATGCATGTCAAGTTTCTTTGATAAACCCTGTGAAATTCAACCTAGTCCCAGAATTCCTATAAAATATAATGAAAACAACATTGCACTCAACTTTCACAGGGTTGTATTTCACAGATGTTTTTATTTGTAACTTCTGCAGCAAAACATGCTGGAAAGCCAGAATGCCAAACTACAGCAAAAGATTAAGAAACAACAAGCAAGCTTGAAAGCCACAATTAATTCCAATCGTGAAATTGAAAGAGATATCCGACTCGTAAATAAAGACATTGAGAAATGGTAGGTGTAATTTTCTCTAGTAATTCAATGACGACATTGTTCACTTGATCAGTAATTATAACATAAGTTGTAATTATTTTATTCTGATCAGTTGTTGGCTAATCTTCAATGCTTGACCTTATATTTTGAAATGAAACTATCAAAACACTGTACAGTGAAACCTGTCTATAACGGTCACCTCAGGGACCTGATGAAAATGAACTTTCTATAGACAGGTGGCCTTTCTGTCCAGGTTGATTTCTATAGAAAGTGTCATTTTGGGGGTTATGAAGAGTGGCCTTTACACACAGGTGGCTGCTCTATAGAGGTGGCTGCTAATACAGGTTTCACTGTATCGTATTCAAGCGTGTATACATCACAAATGCTTAAAATGCCATGTTCAAGTATTACCACATCTGCGTTGTTTATTGTAGTGGAAAGCAACAACTTTCAGATGAGAATGCAATGAAACGAGCTGCAAATCAATCTGAGAAGATAGCTCAAGAGCTTGAGGTATATTAACAAATAATAACAATAATAATAACAGTAATAATAACAAATTAACAAATAATTAATAGTTGCAATTTTCAATAGTGGGACTAGTTTTGCGTGTGTTTCTNTCCGACTCGTAAATAAAGACATTGAGAAATGGTAGGTGTAATTTTCTCTAGTAATTCAATGACGACACTGTTCACTTGATCAGTAATTATAACATAACTTGTAATTATTTTATTCTGATCAGTTGTTGGTTAATCTTCAATGCTTGACCTATTTTGAAATGAAACTATCAAAACACTGTACAGTGAAACCTGTCTATAACGGTCACCTCAGGGACCTGATGGAAATGAACTTTTTATAGACAGGTGGCCTTTCTGTCTAGGTTGATTTCTATAGAAAGTGTCATCTGGAGGTTCTGAAGAGTGGCCTTTATACACAGGTGGCTGTTCTATAAAGATGGCCGTTAATACAGGTTTAACTGTATCGTATTCAGGCGTGTATACATCACAAATGCTTAACATGCCATGTTCAAGTATTACCACATCCGTTTTGTTTTTTGTAGTGGAAAGCAACAACTTTCAGATGAGAAAGCAATGAAACGAGCTGCAAATCAATCTGAGAAGATAGCTCAAGAGCTTGAGGTATATTAACAAATAATAACAATAATAATAACAGTAATAATAACAAATTAACAAATTAATAATTAATAGTTGCAATTTTCAATAGTGGGACTAGTTTTGCGTGTGTTTCTTTCTTGCATAAGGACCAAATCATTGGAGACCTTTCGGGTGTGCAAATTTGATTGATTGATTGATTGATTGATTGATTGATTGATTGATTGATTGATTGATTGATTGATTGATTGATTGATTGATTGATTGATTGATTGATTGATTGATTGATTGATTGATTGATTGATTAGTATTTTGAAAAGCAAACCAAATAACCACAACCAAGTCCCATTCGCATTTAATTTTTATACCGAGGTAATTATATTGATTTGAGATTAGATTCACCTTACTCGAGATTCTAGTCGCAACGAGAACTTTTGCTCAAGGAAAAGGCGACATCAGGATTAAGCAAATGAGCATGTACAGCTAAACCTGTCTGTAATGGTCTTCTTTTGGACCTGAGGAAAATGACTTTTATAGACAGGTGGCCTTTCTGTTCAGGCTGATTTCTATAGAAGGTATCATTTTGGGATTATGAAGAGTGGTCTTTATACACAGGTGGTTGCGCTATTGAGGTGGCCACTAATACAGGTTTGACTGTACACGTTTACACCAGATTACCAAATAGAAATGCAGAGCGTTTTCAACACAAAGAACCATCCGTTATTAAGTGGATATGGTTAGCTACACAAAAGCATGCAGGAAATAGTTGGCACAATGAATACTAGGTTTTGTTAGACAATAAACAGAAATAAGATGTGCTGTCTCCTTTAAGTTCCTGTGAAATTGGAACAGCACTTTGAAACAGCTGTGTCATAAACAGGTGTAAAATTACTGAATTTGTGACTATTGCTAAATGAAAATGACGCATCCAATGAAAACTGATCAAAACAAGTATTCAGTAATACGAGTACAATGAAATTGCCTCTCAGAAAGAGTACTTGATTGTTGCTAATATTTACTCGAAAGTAACAATTACCCACAATCTGTTAACGTAGTAATGTTTATTTACAGCCCTGGTCATAACTTCCTGTGAAAATATCCCCTGCCATATCCATGAATATCCTTGTAACATCTTGTGAAATTTGTTCTTTTCACAGGCTTTCTTACCAATGAAAAATGAAATGCAAGTGAATTTTAATTTTTAATGGACCATGGTTTTGTTGAATTATGGAGACCCTTTTATTATGGATATATTTCAGATATGTATGGAAGAAACAGGAAAAGTCCATCTTCTGCATGGAACATTGAAAGTTCAATTACAAGAAGAACGTGAGAACGCTTCAACAGTCGAAGAAGAGCTTCAAAAGACGTCAGAAGAATTGCAAAATGAAGTCAAAGAAGAAAGCCAAGCAAGAATTATCTTACAGGTTGGAGAGATTGTAGAGATATTTTCAGACTTGTTCTACAGTCAGACCAATAGATGTACATTTTTAATATTTTATATAGATAAATAGGCAAGTTGACAATGTCGAAGTATATCATTTGGCAGATACGACAGAGGGTAGCAAGCCTGTTCCGGAAGGCTCGAGAGTACAGATTGAGATTGCAAGAGGACAGTGCTACATAATACAAGAAATTTATATTGATTGATGAAAGGTGCTCAATTGGTGGTCTGAGTGCTCACGTAGAGGCTTGATGATACCACCACAGCACTGCTGATACAATGAAACCTGTCTATAATGGTCACCTTTCCGACCCGAGAAAAATGACCTTTCTGGACAGGTGGCTTTTCTGTCCAGCTTGATTTCTATAGAAAGTGTCATTTGTGGGGTTATGAAGAGTTGTCTTTATACACAGGTGGCTGCTTTATAGAGGTGACCGCTAGGACAAGTTTGACTGTATCAGTCTGTTGTCAGCGTCTTGTGGCGGTCTCATCAAGCATTTATGTCAACACTCAGACCGCCAATCAGCGCCCAATAGAATGAAATATATACACAGGTGGCTGCTCTATAGAGGTGGCCACTAATATATGTATTAGGCTTGACAGTATGGCTAAAATGTATAATATGAAGGTGATTTGCGACATAAAAGGAGGATATTAACAGAACAATCAGTGGGATTGTACGGGATGAATGTGCTAAGCATTACAGTCAAACCTGTATTAGCAGCCACCTCTATAGAGCAGCCAACTGTGTATAAAGGCCACTCTTCATAACTCCAAAATGATACTTTCTATTGAAATCAAACTGGACAGAAAGGCCACCTGTCTATAAAGGTCATTTTTCTCAGGTCCCTGAGGTGACCGTTATAGACAGGTTTCACTGTATAACAATCAATTTCATTTTGAGTCCCTTTTGTGAGTTTTCAGAGGGGATTTCCTTTGTGACAATGTCTGTTTTGGTGCATTGTATGCTTTCAGGCACGCATTGCTGCGGATACGATTGAATATGAAGATATTGTCAAAGAATCGACAAAAAAGCAAAAGAAGGTAGGCTATGCAATGATTCTTGTATTTTTCTGCAAAAGAACATTCACTCTAACAGCGCATACATACAGTAAGTTGGTTATGTGGTTCACTTTCAAAACACTAATCAATCGATCAATCAATCAACCCATCCATCCATCCACCCATCAATTAATCAATTAATTAATCAATCAAGCAATCATGCAACAAATCAAGTAAGCAACGTCAAATTTCATCTACTAGCTCTGGAAATTACATCTGCTGCCTCATGGCCAATGACTTTACTCCCTCTGGAGATTAGCACTTTCTTTCATAATGTAGATCTGTTGCATGGATGTCTAGTCTTTGCATCTGTCACAAATTGTTTCCTGATTTACGAAAGAACGTTCTTCAAAATTTGTTTTAATATTTTATGAAATAGATCGACTCCCAGCGCGGAGAAACGCAACAAGCTCTTGATGGCATCTTGGAACAGGTAATGACTTCATTAACAAAGCCCTACCAACAAATAAACATTTGCCATTTTTGCTTGAGGAAAAGACCCCTTCCCCTTGAATAAATCAATTGCAACTTAACGTTTCCCTGGCCCAAACATTTTAGACGGCATCGTAGTTACGAAACAACATGAAATTCTTCCGTTGATCATCCAGCTCAGGTAGGCCTATTGAACGTTTGCAGGCATGCAGGGAAGTGCAAAAAAAATTCATACGCAAAACAGAAAATCTATTCCCATTTTCCCGTATAAATATCTGGCCCCGGTTTCCGAGGTATCAATTTAGAGCCCTAGCAATGTGGGTTGCTTCCTTTCCTCAAAATAACATCGCAAGCTACCGTACCCCCTAACAAATGAAGGTGTGCAAATTGCCATACAACTATTGATATTATAAGCTATGAGGTCAGATTTGTTCCACATTCACAGTTGTAGTGGACTAATAGCTTGTATGGGGTTTCCTTATCTTGGAGCTTTCATATGCTTTCTTTCTGTTCACTGAAGGTCAACATCTTAGAAAAAGCTCACAGCGACAGACAGCAGGTTAGATCATTGATCAAATGCTGCTGTTCATCGTGTGATGGAGTGTCTCTTGATGCCAATACAGTTTTTGATGCGATCTATATTATCTGGTTGATGTTTGCTGGCTGTGACATCGAGAGATGGCGAAGGGATCTACGTCAGAGCTCTTTGTCACAGACGCAGCGGTAAGACAACTTGACATCATGGCAAGAGATAGACATCAGGCTGAACATCCTGATACAGTCAGGCAAATCCGGTTATCATAATCTTGCATGTTGAAGTTGTTCTCTAATACAAATCGCACTTAATTTAGCAACACAGAAGTGAGAATTCAAAGAATGAAATAAGGCTAGCCAAATACTTTGCACGTTTACGTCACATCCCCTTTTTAAACCAAAATGTAAAACTTTCAAAAAGTGACTTATATGCACCTCAGTACAGTAACATTACGTTGCTTAATATTCGGGTAGGTCATATTCCACACTGCAGAAAACTGACTAAATAAAGTATAACTCGCCTAAAATGACCACCTGTCTTTACACTAAAAAAAAGTTGTCTCAATAAGAATTGATTTCTCGTTTCAAGTATCAATTTTCTTACAATAAGACTTGGTTTGTGGAAGAACAATGGTAATATTCACACTTGGCTTAGCATTTTGTAGCTTACAGTGTGGACAAGTATCTTTTTACTAGATTTTGGAATAATATTCCTTGATATGAGAAATGTTGTTCTTAAAATGGGAACAACAGTTTTACAGTGTAGAGACCATCTTGGAATTCCACTTGTGTAAGCTACTGGATTTGTTAAATCACCTCATTTAATATCCTGCATTTTAGCTGCACCAGTACGAGATATTAAAGGAGTTGAAGCTATTGGTCTGCCTGCAGTGCCGTTTTAAATGCCTAGAGGGCCTAAAGCACTTCACCCAAGGGGGCCTTATTTTAAACGATTAAATAGCCACAAATTTATTGTTGTTAAAATGTCCACCCATTGGCATATCAAAGATGTTGCTTTTGCTCACAAACAGCAAATTGGAAAAAATTAACCAAGTAGCACTCTTCAGTTGATTGTCCACTGCACTAGATCTCAACATACTGTACATTAGAATGTTGGGAAGTGCCATTGAGAAGGGCCTATCCAAACTTAGGGCCTAAAGCACGTGCTTTGAGTGCCTACAGGTTAAACAGCCCTGTATGCCTGTGTTTTTAAATTGAAATATTGTCATTATTCACAGCTTATTGGAACTCTGAAAATTGTGTTGGACAAACTCGAAACGCAAGTGTCTCATCTTGAGTCAGAAATGAATGAGGAGATCACGAAGCTGCAAGAACAATTAAATTCACACACGGTACAGTGAAACCTGTCTGTAACGGTCACCTCTGGGACCAGAGAAAAATGACCTTTATAGACAGATGGCCTTTCTGTCCAGGTTGATTTCTATAGAAAGTACCATTTTTGGGTTACAAAGAGTAGCTTTTATACACAGGTGGCTGATCTATAGAGGTGGCCTCTAATACAGGTTTGACTGTAATATTATCAACTTACACATTTAGTAAATATTTAAGCCATTTGTGATAGATTAGCTGGCACATGTTTAAGAAATATAAATACCCATTGCATTGTAGTTACCGGTCTTAAGTGACCACCCAAAAGAGAACATTCTAATACCTGATAAATGAATGCAAATTGTTATTGAAGTAATTTATACTTTGAAATGAATGTTAAATGGAACACTAATAGACAGGTGGTCACTGAAGACAGATGGTCATTCAAGACAGGTGGTCACTTAGGATAGGCGGTCACTCAAAACA
>OFHS01003528.1:0-16697 GCA_900245855.1 Calvadosia cruxmelitensis | reverse complement strand
GTTTGATTAGCAATTTTGGATGTGATACTGTATCGAATGCTTTGGCAAAGTCAAAATAAATGATATCGACACACTGTTTTCAATCGCCATCGTCCAATCATTAAAAGCTTCGAGAAGCTGCATCGTCGTAGATTTTCTTGCCAAGNGAAACCATGTTGAGCAGGTGTAATGAGATTATTTGATCGGAGAAAGGTGACAATCGCGTCCTTCTTGATTATAACTTCCATTACTCTAGAGCAGACACAGGTCAAAGAGATAGGCCGATANAATTGGCAGGTACTTCAGCTGGGGGTTTCTTGTAAATTGGACAAATAATTGCTGTTTTCCAAAGGTCCGGCAAATGAGATGACATGAACAATAGATTGAATATATGAGTAAGCGGCTTTGTTATTCCACAGCAAAAATCTTTTGTATGAAATACGCAGGTAAACCATCTGGGGAGCCAGAAAGTATACTTGGCAAAGCTTCGATAGCTAGTGCAACATCTTCTTCGAAAAATTGAATGTCTGTAAGCTGGTTTAGATTAATTTCAGGAAAGGAAGGCTCACTTGCGTCATCTTTGGTGAAAACACTGCTCAGTAAACTGCTTAGATAGCAGCTCAGCTTTGGCATCATCTTGCGTTGTTAGCTCATTGTTCTGAAGCAGTAATGGGGCAACGCCAGATTTCCTCTTCAAATATCATCATCATCATCATCATCTTCATCATCCTCATCGTCTTTATTTAGGGAGGCTATCCTGATAAGCTTTCGCTTGTCTCCCTCAGGGCCCTCCAAAAATTAATATTCCCATGTGATTCAATACGCATGCGTGTAATAATTTCGTGACTTCTTGTATAAAATTCGTGCTATGATTAATCATGATTTATTCTCGATACACAATTCTTGGTGGTTGTCTTGTCTTTTCTCGACTCGACTAAATAATAATGACGACGAACCCTACCGAGGTTATCACGGTATCATTATTATTACTATTACAGTCAAACCTGTATTAGCGGCCATCTCTGTAGAGCAGCCACCTGTGTATAAAGGCCACTTTTCATAAACCCCAAAATGACACTTTCTATAGAAATCAACCTGGACAGAAAGGCCACCTGTCTATAAAGGCCATTTTTCTGGGGTCCCAGAGGTGACCATTATAGACAGGTTTCACTGTATTGTTATCATCTCGTTGCTTCTCCGAACACAACAGTATCAATATCTCAATGAAAGTAATTTACTAACGAAAGAACAATATGGTTTTCTCTCTCTTCGGTCAACGTGCACACAACTTTTGCTCACTCTTCAGACATGCATGGAGTCAAGCCATCAATAATAAATCCCATGTTGACGCCGTTTACATTGACTTTAGTAAGGCATTCGACACAGTGTCTCACAACAAGCTAATAATCAAGTTAAAGGCATACGGCTTCCAATACGAATTGATCAACTGGATCTCCGCTTTCTTATGCGGTCGCCGCAGGCAGCTTGAAAAAGTACAAAGGAGGTTTACAAAATTCGTCTGTCATTCCAGTGGCAGAAACAACGATAGTTATTCTGCACGATTGAGATTTCTCAACATGGATCCACTTGAAATTAGACGTGTCCGAAACGATCTGACGATGATGTATAAGATATGCAATAATTTAGTTGATTTTGAGATGGATTCTTTTTGTAAATATGATACTAACAATTTTAACAAATATTCTATGCGTGGACACTTAAGGTAAAGACCAATTCGATCTTCAAATTGAATTCGGTGAAAAACCAATTTATAAATCGTGTCGTCCCATGGTGGAATTCGCTGCCTGAAGTCCTCGTCACTTCAAAGTCAATCCATCAATTCAAATCTGGCTTGAAAGCAACGGATCTATCATGTAACTGTCTATTGTATTAGAACTGTTCATTAACATATGTACCTATAGTTGCCTACATGCAATAATGGAAGTATATAAGCGGGGGTAAATCCCTCCTTTATTTCCTGTCCCATCTGGACAAATAAACATACATACATTACATACATACATAATGTAATCTTTGGCATTTTTCAATCATGCTGTCAAAATTTCAAAAACTCCTTCGACGTCGCCATCTGTGTATATAGCCTACGTCAGTATTATCTGCGACGCATCTTCTTGATAGTCCACACTGTAAAATATGCTGTTCCCTTTTTAAGAACAACATTTCTCATTTCGAGCAATACTATTCTTAAATCTAGTTAAAAGCACTTGTCCACGCTGTAAACCAAACATTACTAAGCCAAGTATGAATATTGCCATTGTTCTTCCACAAACTAAGATTTATTTTAAGAGAATGGATACTTGAAACAAGAAAACAATTTCTGTCGAGAAAATATGTTTTCCAATGCACTACAGTAGACAAGAAGTAATCAAACGCAGACGATATTGACGTTTGAAATGTAATGCCAGATTGTGGACACGATGGACACTATATGCTGTCTCTCATGACACATACTGTAGATCCGAGGCTGGCTCCAACAGACATCTGTAGCTTTTTTTAAATCTGTCCTCTCCATCGACGTCTTCCATTATATATCCTATGTTTTAATAACAGCGTGCCATCTCATTCCTTCAATAGATATTCATGGTCATCGAAGAAACNCTGAAGTCGTATCCCAGGCACATCAAAAAAGCAGAAGACGTTCTTACTGCGTCTTACGGGACGCTTTCACAAGGCTTGGACGGGCACGTCGTGTACATGGTATCTTCTTTTAAATCTGTATTTCAATTGAACATCCAGGAAAATAATCGACAATAAAAATATGAAAATTAATACTTTATAAAACTTGTCTATACTAACTATTTACAAATGACAGTGTTACCCCGCTAATATCACCTCGGTTAATATCACAACCCGCTTAATATCATTTCAGTTTTGAGAAATGATATTGCTTATTATCACGAATTTTGATTGAAAAATCGTAGTGATATTAACGAGGTTTCACTGTACTGCACAAAATTATTTGAAAGTGAACCTTAAAATTACCTAGAATTACTACTTTAAAAGTCCTATTTACAAATTAAAAATGTCAACCAGCTAGTCTACGCAGGGTAATGTTCCCAGCCAACACTGATAGCATTTCCCCCTTTGGATCGTGACATCAAGTGTCTATTTGAAAGATGTCGTCATGTCGACACTTTATTTTTATTTGGGCTTGCTGGGTACAAATGCACAAACTCAAGCGGTAAATCCAGTGACATCACTACTAAACTACGAACTCAAAATATTGTATGCATATAACTGACACTGTATACCATCGTCGAACAGTTGGTTCTTACGGCTACATTCTATTGCCAGACATGAATTATGGAGTGTTGAAAAGACGCCGTTAAAAGCTCTGCTACTTCATGAAAAGCTAGTCACTGAAATTGAAACAAATGCTCCTCCTGTTATGTTGCAGCTGCTCCTTGTTGTCACTGAGTAGCTTTTTCTTCCAAACTTCTCGATATAGTTTATCTAGTCGTAGGAAGACCAAGGAACGCCGCTGCTTTACCCGAATTCTTCCACAAATCTTTGCAAGCTTGAATACAAGTGGCGTTTAATCATTGCACAATCATAGTAAAACAGGCAAAATAATCTCGTAATAAATTAGACAAAATATAGCTACTATAGCACATGTAAAAGAAATAAGTAGCAAGTCAAAACAGGGTTATTCGAGCCATTAAAGAGACGAACCATGTCTTGATATAACCACATTTTAAAACACATTTTTTGTTTATGATGTAAATATTGTAGCTATTAATTTTATTTGAATTATGTATTTTATCAACTTTAAGTTTTTATCTAGTAGTTGCAAGTAAAATGCATTTTTCAGTTAAACAGATTGAATGAAGTATAATAAATATTGTGCTTTTAAACGACTGCTGAGGAAGCAATTGCTTTCTAAAGTATTACTCAACATGTCCTGCACAGAACTGCTATATGTCTATCTTCTATTCTCTCCTCTTTCCTCTTTCTGATTATTAGCGACATTTTCAATATCATAAATTGTATTTCAATGTATCCATGATAGAAACTATATTATTGTAATGTTATTTTCTTGTAAATGAGGGTCTCCCAAACAAACAAGCAGCGTTGCTTAAGGGATGATCCTGATCATGTGAACCTAGACTGTTTTAATTTATCCCTACCTTGTATTCCTCTTGCTGAATTCATGATCAAATAAACTATCTATTTAAGAGGGGAAGTGTCACATAATAGATATACATGGGGAATGTATGGGGATGCAGACGGTGTAGACTCAAAGGACTTGCAGCTGCTCCTCGTGGGGAAATCCGACTAATCAAATACATTAAATGCTGCAAGGGGCGGGGCCATGTTATTGACTGTTCAAGCATCCGTACATTCAGCATGCCAGCATTTCCGTTCATGTAGCTTTGCATTACATTTACAGTAGTCTCAATTAAATGTAAAATATATTAGTTCCCAGTGCTCTCCCCATTGTTTCAGTTTTACTTCCGCTTGTCAATCACATTACCAACGCAAAATCTATAACACGAAATTCTTTTTCCCGATTTCATTATTACAGTAAGAAGGAAACAGCAAGCTGCAGACAACTATTATTGCTGTTTAATCTTTGCCCCGATCTTTGCTTCTTGGCTGTCTACGCCGTCAAAAGGTATATCGCATCTTGAGAAACATCTTCTTTCCGATTGGTCATGTAAGTATTACAGTGTAACCCCGCTAATATCACCTCGGTTAATATCACAACCCGCTTAATATCACTTCACTTTGAAAACGAAGATCTGTCAAAATCAACTATTTTAGCCCGCAATATCACGACCCGCNACCCGCTTATTATCACGATTTTTGACTGGAAAATCATAGTGATATTAACGAGGTTTCACTGTACTGCATATTCGAACTATATTGGGATAGTAAACTTGTAGATTTTCAAATGTGTTTATGTTCTATGTCTTGAAACGCTCGGTGGCATTCAGAAGTGGATCGACCACTTCATTGATCTCCTTGTTAAGCCTGCAAGCCTCTTACTCCACAACCTCTCCGAAGGAGGGCTAGGCTACAGTGCCGTGTAACTGAAAATGGCTAAACGCGACATCATAATGCCGAAAATGGAATGGAAATAAGGCTTGACCGATGTACACAATCAACAATTTACAATTAACAACACGCAGCCAATCACATTATACAACAACAGGGATATGCTCAGAATTTACCTAAATTCAAACTTTTATAAATTATTAATGTTAAATAATTTGCTAAAATGCGAGCTTGCCGTGTCAGGTCATCTTATTACTGCGTCCTTGACACAGAAAGTACTGACATAAAAGATAGATCACTTCGCATTCTTTCTCTATCACGGTCAGCGAGCATCTACCAAACATGTTTTACGTCAAACAATCGCTATTCGTATAAACCAATCTGGCGTAAATGGTAACCCCGACGTGGAGATCGACCGTGTTTCGAAAGTGCACTCAATGTAAACGCACAGGAGTTCTTATTATTCCCAGGCCCTTCCAAGGATTACGTTCAAACACGCAAAGGAATAATAATGTTTTTAGCGGAAGTACATCCAGCTACTCATTGGACAACAATACCTAGATAGATGGATAGATAGCGATCACTATTGCTTTCGTTAAATATTAATGGGAATTGGCATCACTAACTTCTCACGTTGGCAAGAAATACTTAAACAACGAATCAAAGATTGCACCCACCCCCTTCGTTTACCATGTGACATTCAGGTGCAGTCGACACGCCCAAAACTCTTATCTAAAGCGACTCTGTCCGGTGCACGCNTTTAAATACAGTATCTGAGATAGTGTGCGTTCCTCCATTCTTGTTTATAGCAAAGAATGCTTAAAACGAATCCGAAAGATTGCACCCCCCTTCGTTTTACCCTGTGACATTCGGGTGCAGTCGACACGCCCAAGACCCTTATCTAAAGCGAATCTGTCCAGTACCCGTTTTAAATACAGTATCTGAGATAGTGTGCATTTCTCCATTCTTGTTTATAGCAAAGAAATGCTTAAAAACGAATCAAAGATTGCACCCTTCTTCGTTTTACCCAGTCACATTCGGGTGCAGTCGACCCTCCCAAGACCCTTATCTAAAGCGAATCTGTCCGGTACACGTTTTAAATACAGTATCTTATCTCAGAAAGTAAAGCGACAGAATTTCAACAGGTTGTACAGGCTCAGAAATCATATTGTCAAGAACGGCTGCGAAAGTATAGAAAATGAATATTTAAATGTCCTTGCACTAGAATTGATACCAACAGCTGGTACACTTCCGCTGACAATTATACTAATCAGAAATCTGAATACCATTTTGCGTTTATTTTTTAAAATTCAGAGAATCACCTAATAATTAAAAGAGCATATTTATTCTAATGTTGCTTATTTTCATGAAAGTTCTAGTAAATACTGTGCGTCGATTTTCGAGCCTGTTGTATTTCATTGTTTCAATAGTCGCTTTGATAATGATCGTAATTACCGTGCAGTGTTTTTGGGAGGAGCCTGAAATAAGCGACGAAGAAAAAGCGCACATCTGCCGGGGTAAAGTAGAATAAATGATCAATTCCTTACTTTGTTGCAGGAATTATACAGGTTTTAATTTTCATACAAATTGAAATTGTTATACAGTGTAACCCTGTTAATATCACTATGATTTTCCAGTCAAAAATCGTGATAATAAGCGGGTCGTGATATTAAGCGGGTTAAAATAGTTGATTCTGACAGTGCTTTGGTTCTCAGACTGAAGTGATATTAAGCGGCCGGGGTTGTGATATTAACCGAGGTGATATTAACGGGGTTACACTGTATGTTGTATATAATTAACTATTGTAAATATGAATATGATACCAAGGAAACAGTGGGATAGGAGAGAGAGAGAGAGAGAGTTCATGTGATAATTATTTCGCCTATTCAAGGCAGATAATTTGTAAAATACTGTACTTCAAACAATTTTTTTGTTATATAAAATATTTTGCTGGATAAAAACAATTTAATACATGATACCGTACATAATGCTCAACTCTCAACCGACTTATTTATCTCGCAACTTGATATAAACTATTGTAGTCAACAATCAGAAACAGCGAAATCGAATCTTTCTATCCAAGACGCGAATTTGCATCGGATGCGCTTGAAGGCCCAAAATCACAAACTTTTATTTCGTTTGATTTTGACATGCGGGCACCGCTGCGAATTCCAGGTGTGGAACACAGTTTCGGAGGTCAACGTTGACAGCGTTGACGTTGCCGTCCTGCGAAGGCGTTTCTTAGCAGTCGTGGCGTCCTGTAAGCCTGTATGATACGTGAGGTCATAGCCTACATGCACTCCCTTTCACAGTAAACAATGTGGCATTATTTCAAGCGTCAATGACGTCTACGTTTGATTACTTCTGTCTGCTGCAGTGCATTTTTCATCGAGATGCGTCGCCGATAATAATGAAGCAAATGTCTAGTCTCGCGGCTTTTGGCTGACCTTCAGACTAGATAAAATCTCTCCTGCGATGCTCGTGTCACTAGGGGAACTGTCAACGCAACGCAATCCAACTTGTCTAGACGCATATCCGCATAAAGATTTGCATCTGCTGTCTCTAAAGGGTTTATTGTAACTTGTGACGTCGCAAACGACGTCTGCATTCTCTGATGATTGACATGGCTATTGTCTTTGTCGCTATGGCAGCCGATGTTCCAACATTAGATTTCAACTTGTTTCTTTCGTTACCACGGCAACTGCGCGCATGGAATATTTCGTACTGTTCTCGTTACACGTCTTTCACAACAGTTCGATATGATGCTGTCAATTTTTAGAAGCTAATGAAATTGAATGCTTTCAAATATATTATGGAGGTGAGCTCTGAGATGAAATTGAGGTTAGGAACCTGCGACAGTGCAAATTCCTCGTTTGCTCAAAGATCAAACGAGCTCACAGCTCTGTGAACAGCCTTGTGTCTCTTTGAACCGGGCGCCATGGCTATTGAAACTCATCGCCTAGCAGTCTAGACCGCGCCGCGCAACCCGGCTGTGTTTTACAAGCAGAAAAGCTGTCTAGACGCCTCGCCGCCGCAAGCGCGTCTCGCCAAGAACAACAGCACTCGAACTTCCCGTAAAACCGGTGTTTGTTCTGATCGAGGACGGCGAGAAATTTGGAAGGCGCGAAGCTCAGCGCTCATGCATGCGAAACAGAAGCCGCAAAGAAAGAAAATGTTCACAGAAAATAAGGACACAGGTGTCAATGCGATATTTTCAGCAGACAATCCTCGTCGGTGAAAATATTATCCTCGCGCGATTACTGGCTATGAGAGTTGACCAATGTGCAGTTGTCTTGAGTCAGAACTCCAGCAGAGATGTTCAGTCGAAATTCCATTTGGCCGTATGCAGAGGATAAGCAGAGCGAACTTAGAGCGACGCGGCAGCTTAATGAGTTTTGAGCTTATTTTGCAACTTGCAAACAGGGTCGCTCCGTCTCGACAAGCTCGCGCCTTTATCACTTTACACAATCTGGCCTTGGTCAAGCACTCGTCGGTGGTTTTCAGCTGCGAAACAAAAGCCGCAATTTTTCGTTCGGCCGCCAAATGAAGGTACTGTATCAGGTAATCCTTCGAAGCAAACAATCGCACAGACGGTGATGACTAATATACTTAATACATTTAGGCGTTAGCGAAACTACGTGCTTCAATCTCAACGCATTCAAATACGATATTACAACTTGTGAGCCCAACCGAAAGGCTCATTTTCCGTTGATATTGTGTTGTGCAATTATTCTGTTTACAAAGCGACTGGACGCCTTGTGTCTGTCTGTTGAGCAACAAATAAACGCGGCTGCCATTTTTCTCTCGGGTGTCTGGTCGCTGACAGCGCCGTGCGTGTATGTGTGTCTAGGTCGTTCCGAGCCAGTGACTCACTATTGTGGCTCTGGACGTTGTAGACGACGACTGAACGCTTAGTAGTCATGACGTCTCAATGACTCGCTGTGAGTGTCTCTCAGTCGTTCCGTGCGAATGATTCAATTGTTGGCCGGTCACGACGACAACCGAACGCGCCTGACATCCATAGCCCTACAGTAGGCCACTTCGTCGCGGGCTGATACCACACTCACACTATCGTGTTTTGCTTTCAGTTACGGTGATGGAAAACCTGAACAGTACCATGTCACCTTGAAGATTGGACGGCAGTTGTGTTCTACGTTTCGCTTCGTCGTTTGGAACGTGATCCTCACCCATTCTCGGCTCGGTTGTGTTATCATTGTCTAGGGGCAAGTGGCTACATTCACACGTTTGACTCCTCCAGTCGATCGTGTGTGTCTTTCTGAGCAAAGATGACTGCTGCTGAATCGAAAGAAACAAGGCTGAAGCAAGCCAATTCGCTACTGGAGTTGATCTTGAGGAAATACTCTCACGCTTCGCGGGATTCAATTCGTGGACCAGTGGCTACGAAATCTGATTTCCAAAATTTCTCTCGCAAAAGCGCCGGCAAGTCTGTTGCCGTTAAATCAGAGTCGGCAACAAGGGATGTTTGCAGCGCAAGTCACGACGTCGACAACAGTGGTAAACTTCGCGAGACGAGCTTAGATGGACATCTCGTTGGATGTTTTAATGTCGGAGGTGAGAAACGTGTTTGCTTTACCGAGCTGGTTCGTGTCGTCTTGAAGGACATCGTCAACGTTCACGAAATTTTCACGCGGAGGGATGAGTTGTTGATTTACTGTGCTCAATGCACACCGCAGCAGTTGGAATGCTTAAAACTGGCTGGTATTCTACCTTGGACTTCATCTTCTAGTAATTTGATCACTAAAAGCGATGCCTATCGGCTTTGTGGTGTGTTGTACGGAACAAGGGCACCGAAGGCTGACCCTAGCAGACATCAAAATTCATCGAACAGTTTCGAAGTGTTTCACGAATGTTTTGGTGGTTGTGTTGGATTTTTCGAACCAGATGAATATTCTGAACCGACTTCTGCATGCATTCGCTGCTCAGAATGCCGGCGGTTATTCTCGACGAAGAAATTCGTTTCGCACAACCACACGGCCTTTGATGAGGTCCACACATGCCATTGGGGATTTGACAGCTCGCGCTGGAGAAGCTATTTGATGCTTGTCGAACAAAATCCCCCAAAGGAATTAGTTCGCGCATGGGAAGCGATCAAACAGAAATTCGACGGACACCGCTCGAAGAAAACGGCTTGCAACAGTCCAGAAGATGCAAGCCAAGATTCCGACTTCCTTGCTTATGTAAAGTCACCGGAGCGTTTGAAGACAACAATTTCACCGATCGAAAGCTTACGAAGCGGACGTTGCATTAATTCAAACGAATCAAATGCCTCGAGTGTGGCTTGTACGACCACATCGGGGCATGCTCACCAGACGGCGGACAGACAATCGGCATTTCACCCCTGGTCGCCAACGCCTTCATCAATATCTGGCGGCGGCGTTCGGCAAAACGGCGAAGCAAGTCGCTTCCCATTTCCCGCCGTCGTCACAGCGTCCAGTGATATTCCGTCTGTCAGTGCGTCGACGAGCGGGCCGACGTCTGGCTTGTTACTGTCGCCGGCGTCTGGTCACAATAATAACAATTGCAGCAACAGCGCAAGGGCCGCTGCTTTTCAACCGCACTCGCTCGGTGTTGTCCACGCGCAGTTCAGCCACGGACCGTTATCAGCCGCATCGCCTCTCTATTTGTCATGCAAACAATGCAAAACTGCAGCATCGTCTTCTTGCACAGGATTGCAATTACTTGCTCAGAAGGCGTCCGAGCGACCTGCAACTCATTGCCACGAAGCCATCAGCGAAGGGAAGCCAAACGAAGTTTGCACGTCGGGCTGTGATTACTGTCACCCTAGCCCAGTTGGAAGCCCAGATCACGTCGAGGCAACCATTGAAGACGTCTTCCGTCGTTACATGTCGTCCGACCACAGACCGCCCAACATACGAGAACTTAGCCATATCCTATCTGTGGAACTAAAACGTCTCAGTTTATCACAAGAAGACAAGTTGCGAGAACTCTCGATTGGAACACAACGCCTTCAAACAGAATTACATCTTGTGAAATTGGAATACCAACGCAAGCTGAATGACGCGTTAGATGCCAAGCGACGCGTCGAACAGGAACTGGAGGTTGTTCAACGTGAACATCAAAAGGACATTGCCCGTTTCAACAGGATCACATGGGAGTACCACAGAGAAGTCGGAAGCCAATCTGGAAAATCAGATATAGCTCATAGCGATGCCACAAATACCATCGAAGCCCTGCGCGAGGAAATTGCAGCCCTCAAATCAGAAATCAAACAAACGTGTGCTGATAAAAACACCTTCCTTCCAAAATTTCGACCTTGGCTGAGTGACACTAAGAAAAGTCCATCAAAATCTGAAAATGCTGAACGATCTGCTAATTCAGAGACTAAGCCCATCATTGGATTTGTCGGCAAGCAAGACCCTATCACTTCGCATGCTGTGCACTCATGGGCAGGTCAAAGCTATCCATTTGCTATTGTAGCAAGGGAAACTGGGTCTAAAAGCATTTCAGATCGACACGTGAATGGCTCACTGAGGAAAAAAGTAAAACATTCTAGCAGCGACACTGAACTTCGTGGACATGTCAATAATGACGACTCTGAAGATACAGATGTGGAGATTGAAGACTGATATCACCTTCGCTTCAATGTTAAGACAGAAGTCTATATATTACAATGCTATACTATAAGCAATCTTTTATCAAATTAGTATTACCGAGAGGTGCAAAATTGATTATTCTTTTATCACATTGAGTTGTTTTGTGATGTTCACTTGTTTTTTCATAATTGCAAGAAAGTATTCCTCAGTTGACAACTGGGTTATAAAAGTGCTAAATTTTATAGACAATGGTGTCATATTCTAGTTTACCAGTCGATTAGTTGCATGGCAAGAATAGCTATAAATTAGCTAAAAATGCAGGGTTGCAGCGCACAGTGAGAGATAAGAACAAGACGACCGTTGTTGGGTTGCACCGAAGCGAACTCAGTTTTCTTAATCATAGAATTGCAATGACTGAGAATATGCGATACAATTATGTGTCTTCTATGACAAACGTGTCCATCGTCGAACTGCCACAGGGACAGGGTACTGGTCCCAAATTATTTGTCTTAAAATGCCACATCTGCTTATTTTGTACACATATTATTTCAGAGTGCATTAGATGTGCTTAAATCACAAATTTAAGAGGAAAATCTAGGAGTCAGGTTATGTACAGTACAGTCAAACCTGTATTAGCGGCCACCTCTATAGAGCAGCCACCTGTGTGTAAAGGCCAATCTTCATAACCCCAAAATGACACTTTCTATAAAAATCAACCTGGGTAGTAAGGCCACCTGTGTGTAAAGGTCACTTTTCTCGGGTCCCACTAAGGTGACCATTATAGACAGGTTTTATTACTGCACAAGTGTACATGGAAACAATAGAGTATAACACCATCTGGGGTGACATAGAGCCAAACGTCTAGGACATCTTTGGAGTATACGGTTACATTGAATGTTCAGAAACTTTCTAAACAATTTCTACAAAATTTATGCAGTAAAATAAACATGAGGCGTGATCACTTTGTTACAAATGCATGGCAACATAATGGTCAGCAGGAGTTGCTTCTATTCTCCTAATCTATGAACAACATCCTGCCAAAGGCTGTAGCTATTTTGGTATAATTTTTAGTATTACAATAATATGTCTACTTTATATCGTTGAACTTTTTCTAAAATTTCTTTACTTTTCTCAGAAAAGTACTTCTAAACAGATTTACTTTTCTATTTTACTAGAGCAAAATGTATCATGATTACTTTTCTGATTACTTGAGTAAAACAATGGAAATACTTTTTACTTTTACTCAAGTAAAATATTGCATTACTTTGCTGAATAATTCCCGTTTGGTAGTCGCTCATATCAGCATAGTTTTGTCTTTTGATTTCATGTGATGGAAAATAATTGTAAAATCTAAATTAGAATAACATGCTCCTCTAAAACTGCAGTCACAGCTCTAAAGTCCTCACCCACACTGTCGCAATTAACAAAGGAATAGCCAATTGCGAATAGCATAACAATAGCAATTGAGCCAATTGCATCAGGAGGAAACCACAATTTCAGTCGCTTTACATGCACAGATCAACTCCAGAAATGGACACAAATAGATTTTAGTGATTGGTCAAAACTGACAAGAAAGCAATGCGCGACACTGATTGGCAGGGGCAGCACCAGAGGGAGCTCAGAGGGGCTGTAGTCCCCCTCGTCGGGAAACCTAGCCCCACATCGGGGAATCTGGAGCTGCTCTGTTGGGAAAAATTAACCTCATAGCTGTGTTAACCTTGGCCACAATCCCGTTTAAACCAGCTACATGCTGGATAAATCCAGATGACGAGCCAACTGCGATATATTATGAGGCTCAGAAATGCAAATTCGTTACCGATTTCAAAGTTTACGCATTTCATAGAAATTTACGCTGTTTGGTTAGCCTCAACCACCCCTCCCCCCGTCGGGGAAGCCTAGCCCCTCGTCTGAAATTTTCTGGCACCACCCCTGTTGATTGGTCGTTTTCCATGCCGTTGTTCTGGATGAACAATACAAACACTGTTGCATCTGTGAAGTTGCACACATTGTGACTAAGCGTCTAATAATGTTAGAGTAATTCATGAAATTAAAATTGACATAGTTCAAACAAACGATCTTGCCATTCTTGGATACTGTGATTTTTCACAAGTGTAACAACCTTTACCATGCATTTGTTGCTCTCATGAGCACCAAAAACAAAAAAACATTGATTGGAAACAAATTGATTATAACATTAATAATACCAAGAACTATCATTGAAATTGACCTTCTCAATAAAGAGTAATGATACAAATCAAAGTACAGTAAACCTGTCTATAACAGTTACCTCTAGGACCTGAGAAAAATGGCCTTTACAACAGGTGGCCGTTCTGTTCAGGATGATTCCTATAGAAATTAGCATTCGGAGGTTGTGAAGAGTGGCCTTTATACACAGGTGGCTGCTCTATAGAGGTGGCCGCTAATACAGGTTTGATTGTACTTCAAACAAAGGAATTTCTGGTGATATCCCACACGACAACTTAGACTAAACTCACACAGATCCCAAGATTCATTAGGATAGAACTTACTCAATTGACGAAGTGCAGTCTCAGGCCTTAATTGCACCACACCAGATAGCTATTGGAATGGAGTAAGAATCATACCAGATATGTTTTAAATTAAACTGCAACACTTCGCTGAAATCAAGTAATATTTTGATGGATTCGATTGTTTGACGGTAACAAGAGGTGTGCCAATTAGTTTCCACTACAGTATTACCAAAATGCTCCGGATCCAACTGATATTACATGGATTTCGCTCTACTCCATTATAAATGCCACAATGTTTTTGAATGTCGAATCATAGACAGCTAACATAGTAGTAAGTCAAACACAATATATATAATTATATAGACATCCCCTGTTATTTACAAACGTTAATTGATTCAATTTTTATTAATGAGTGTATTGTATGTTTTATTAAAATTCAACATCAGAGTCACCGCCAGAGTCCCAACCACATTCAACTTTTTCCTTTTCGTCCTCGTTGAAATCCACTTCGACATCATATTGCCAGTTCGTGTCACCGGGTGTGACTTTGTTTTGTTCAAATGAACTGTTCATATTATCTTTCACCTTATCTAGCATGTCATCGTTGAGTAAGTTCAGGTTTGTTTCTCCATCAACGTCCAGTGAATCTAAGATGAGGCTTCCAGGTGGGAACATGGCTTCAAGCAACATGGATAGAAACCTGAGAAGCTAATTAATACAAACAAACAAAATCAGTATGGATGCGTCAAATCCATCATCAAGAGTCTTCTCAAACATTATAGAACCAAATTCCTACCCCAAAACCCACAAACTAGATCATCATTCCACCAAACTAACATTTCTACACCAAGCCATGTCATCATTGCTATTTCCAGGTCGCTGGTGTCAAACTGTGGAGTGCTCTACCATGGATGTCAAATGTTGGATAGTGGACACATCTTCTAAACTTGTTGTTTTAACTTTCAAATTAAATACTAACAATTGCAAGTGTACCGGAACTACTCAAATCAATGTCCGGCAGAGTGCAATAACGCAACACGAACAACTCAATTCACGAGAAGGACCACACCAACAAGTTTCTGCATAACTGTAACTGTTTCCAAAAATATCAATAATCAATAATAACGATACATATTAACAATGTGATCAAAAAACACTGCTGGCTCCTTCTCAAACTCAAACTCTCTAACTGAAGAGTCAGCTTACCACGTGGCTCATGCATATAATTAATAATGGCCGTAAGCTAAACATGGAACGAGGTAAAACAACAATGGCAACTAATGCATAATGATTATCTACTAATTATAATTAAAACGATTGAAACAGTAAGCATAACCCTCTTGATATATTATTTGCTTCTGGATTGTGACCTCATATCCCCATGTAAAAATCCATGGTAGCTTGTTGGGTATGTGAATAAACGATAATAAACGATGATGATGATGATGAGTGAGCCTAAACTATAGCACCTAAAGTCCTTGCCATCTCAGATGATCACATACGGTCAGACATGTATTGGCGGCCACCTCTATAGAGCAGCCACCTGTGCATAAAGGCCACTCTTCATAATCCCCAAATGACACTTCCTATAGAAATCCTATAAAAATCAACCTGGACAGAAAGGCCACCTGTCTATAAAGGTCATTTTCCTCAGGTCCCGAAGGTGACCATTATAGACAGGTTCACTGTACGCAGGAAATGATAGACTGTGCCTACAAAGCATTCTGTCGGCCTGGCACTATTGATTTTGCCGTGCGTTTATTGGGCACAACTTTTCCCCTATGGCTGTGAGAGAATGTTTTTCGCAACATGACAAACAGTTTAATAAAAATTGTAATTGACAGAAGGAGCTACAAGAAGTGAGAAGGATTCACGGGGTTTGTACATCAATAGTTGCGTATTGATCGGAAAAATAGTTCAATTTGTATAGTACAGTGAAACCTGTCGATAACAGGCACCTCTCAGACCTGAGAAAACGACCTTTGTAGACAGGTGGCCTTTCTGTCCAGGTTGATTTCTATCGAAAAAGTCACTTTAGGGTTATGAAGAGTGGCCTTTATACACAGAGGTGACCACTAATACAGGTTTGACTGTAAGTGCATTAGAGAAGAAATAAATGCACCCAAGGATAGCAATTTTCTGGTCAAAATATGTGCTTCTGAAATGATTTGTCTTTTGTTGCCATCTTGGCTCTTTGGACATAAGTTTGAGAACTCTGTGTAACAAAATAACCTAAGATCCAAATAAGCAACTCGGAACGTGGGTGCGACTGTGAATTGCATCGTTGTCGGTAAACTGTTATCTGGTGTCGATATCGTGTTGGGACTTGACGCCATTCAACATTTCGGTGGACTTCAGGTGTCAGATGGATCCGCCCAAATGGGCTGTGAAATTAGCAAAATTGTAATTACTTCCGTTGGAATGACTGACAACTTGAGCATCGAAGACAAAAATTTTGCTGCAATTTTCGATGGCACTAAATGGGCAATTAAATGGAAGTGGAACGACGGGCAGGAGCCAGAATTGTTGAAAAATGCCGTTGGAGCGTATGCCCTGGCAGACGACATAGCTCAATCATTGGAGGAGAAAATCGAAGAATGGATTGCGAAAGAATACTTGGTGTTATATGATGAAG